>WAAB01003406.1:27205-43420 GCA_013389865.1 Piaya cayana | reverse complement strand
GACCCTTCTTGTAGATGGGCACAACATCAGCCAGCCTCCAGTCCAGTGGAACTTCCCCAGTCTTCCAGGAGTGTGGGAAGATGATGGAAAGGGGTTTGGCCAGTACATCCGCCAGCTCCCTCAATACCCTTGGGTGAATCCCGTCTGGTCCCATAGACTTGTGGTTGTCCAGTTGGGCAAGCAAGGCTCTGACCTCCTCCTCTTGGACCATGGGAGCCTTGTATTGTTCCTCTAGTTCCGGGGCTTGTACACAGGAAGCAGTATGACTGCAAATGACTAAAACTCTAGCACTGGCACATTTTCTAGCAGGATTTTTAGAACATGAAACAAAAGAATATTTAGCAGAAACAATAATTATAAAGCCACGCCTTCATGTTATAGCTCAGCTGATCTGTAAGCTACCATTTCTTTAATTTCCAACCACACAGTTCAACTACACTCTCATGTTGGCTGCAGGAGTTGTCATGACAGGAAAACCAACAGAGAAATATTTAGCTTTTGCCCTTTTCTCCTCTCTGAATTGGGGCACTGCAGAGTCAGATGAGACAAGTACAGTAGACAGCTGTGGCCAGAATTGCATGGGGGTTCCTTTTCATAGAATCATGGAATAACCAGGTTAGACGAGACCCACCGGATCATTGAATCCAACCATTCCTATCAAACACTAAACCATACCCCTTAGCACCTCATCCACCCATGCCTTAAACACCTCCAGGAAAGGTGAATCAATCACCTCCCTGGACAGCCTCTGCCAGTGCCCAATGACCCTTTCACCCACTGTAACATGAAACCACTGCCCACATTGCCTATTCACACTATCATTTAAGTTAATAAGATAATTACATACTGGCATATTTCACCACTGCCATGTGGTTCTGTTTTTATTTTGAACAAAGAATTGTGTAAACTGTCCAGAAAGTAATTCATAAATCAATGTTGCAATAGCACATCACTGGCATAGTGAGTCATACACCTTCATGTCTACTTATGCCTGGCATAAGAAACGTAATTCCTTGAAAGTTCTGCGTCAGTCACAAATCTTCTGTGGCCGTCCACCTTTCTGACAGGCTGGAGTTCTTGAGACAGCCTAAACAAAGTTGCTACTTGTAACCCTGCAGAAGGGCATAAGATCATATACCTTGCTCTGTCTTGTACCAAAAATCTAACTTGGTTAGTAAGAAAAGACTATTTTGTAAAATAGCAGGTACCTCAAGCACCTAGCAATTCTTAAGAAGAATGTCCTACATAAGAGGTATCTTGCATCAACAGGCTCTAAATCAAGACAGGTGATCTACTGGCACTGATAAGAATTCCATACTTTAGCACAAACATTTGTTGAAAGAAAATGTTAACTAATCACTAGGTTTTTCTAAACAAATTAGACACTGAACAAGAAAAATTCATGACCATTAAAAAGTTCAGCATTATTGCTCCACACTAAACTAGGGAGATTGCCTTACAGAAACAAGCGCATTTGCACTTCAGCTCCACTACTTCTTGTTGTTATTCATCTTCCAGCTGAAGACCTATCCAATACAGCAGGAGCATAACAAGAGACAGCTGAAGAAAAAAACCCAAACCTGTATTTCGTCTACTTTCTTAGGCCAAGTGGTCTCACTCTCAGAGTCAAGATTCACAGTTTGTCAGTTAACTTTCAGCTAGCTCTGTCTATGTCTTTCCCCTCTCCACACACAAAGGAAGCCTTATAAACTAGTATCTGGAGCACAAAAGAGTGCAGAAGGTGACATGTGAGCTACATTTGAGCCATAGTTTATTAGATGAGGAGTCTTGCTGCAGAGGCTTCAGTAACTAGGCACTAAAATGTACCATTTTAGTGCACATTTCATACACCATCTATATAGCTAGGAAAATACTGACAAACATTTTTTGAGAGTACTCATTTTGACATGTACGAATTCCTTTTTTTCCCATGTGCTCAAAATCTCACTTCCTGCTCTTCATGAAGAGTCACTTGAACAACTGAGCTCTACTTGCAATAAAATAAGATAAAAAGCATCGTCCATGCAAAAATATAGCAAGTCTGTTGCCACAAAATGTGCACACCTATATTTGAAAAATTACGTAAGACTGATAGAAGAGAGGTAGGGAAAACCCTTATCTTAAAGTACAAATAAAAGATTGAAGGTAAGATGATGAGAAAATGCACATGAGATTTCAAAAAAGCAACTGCAGAGGTCCAAAAACTTCTGATATAGCACCACGTGTACTGCATGGAAGGGGAAAAAGAGACAAACTGCTGTCAAGAGCAGAGGGAGAAGACTAGGTAGAGAAACTTAAAATAGATAAACAGAAGTTCTGTTCATTCAGCCAGCTCACTAGATTTGTTGAGTTTCAAAGTGCTGAATGAAAACCGAGTGAGAAGCAAAACACAAAAAAAATCTTTGTAGCTGGAAGTGATGAAGAGTGATGAAATAGTGGTACAGGTAAAGCGAAACAGAAAATTCATATAACATATGGCTAGAGATAAAATTCAGCACGTAGTCATAGAATTCCACTGCTATGGCCCAAGACAGTTTTTACAGAAGTTCAGCCAAGAGAATAAGCAGAGAACAACTGGGAGCCCAACTCAGCACTCTGTTGAGGAACCACTCTGTGGCTTTCCATTAAAATGTGAGATTATATTGTCCTAACAGTGGGTTAAATTAATCCCAGGAGATCCTCATCACATTCTGTCCTCAGTGTAGTCAGTCACATATTGTTCTTTTCAGCATATGTCTCTGAAATTCAGCACACGTTTGTATAAAACCAGTTTCAATGCACTACTAAGTGCTACATTTAAACTTAAGCTAAAGGGAACTGGGATACTTTGAGAACAAAAGATATCCAAAAGACATACATCCACACAGTGGTTAATATGATTCTAAATATGGATATATTCCATAGATTAACAGATTTCAATCAAGAAAGATTTATCTAGTAGTAATTCTAATGCATTATTTATATCCTCCTAAAACAGCTTACTTTTAGAAAACAGATTGGTCTGCTGTGCTGTGCTGCAGAGGGAAACAACAACATATTGTCACAGCAACTACAAAAATGGTGTTCTGCTTTTCACTTTAGTAGTTCCCTGGAGAAGAGGTTTGTTCATCCAAAAGAAATCTGTTTGTTTAGCAATTTTCTAATGCATAAAACCAAAATTCAGTTTCTTAGTATATAAAAATCAGTATTCCTCTCTACTGTAGCATAATTAACATTTTCATTTTGATCTGGATTTTGGACCCACTCAAGGAGAGTACTACTTAACAGTACAAGCTGTGCCACTATGCAGTCAAGACAAACCACCACCAGGAACCACCAGGTCTGCCTGTATCTGATCTTCAGATAAAATCAATCTCTTCACATGTCCTTTGACACAGTTTTGCCTGTTTTGCCTCAAGTGAGACTGAGCACAAAAACCACTTAAAATATGGGAAAAATACAAATCATATAAAGCATATATAAACGTATGTGGGCATGAAAGATTTCACTGTGGTGTTTATACTGGAACAAGCGGCTGATGCCTTGGCATAGCTGTGATATTAGCAGCAAGCACAGAGCAAACAGCCGGTGTTCTCATGCTCCCTAGTTAGTTGAGACCTTGGAATCTTATACTAAGACCCATGAGTTAATAAGAATGCATTAGATGGAAAACATGAAGATAAGGGGCACATCTGTGGTAAACTGTGGGTTGCACTCTATCACTGCAGCTGCGANTACCTTTTATTCTAGAATCTCAGGTGTAACATTCCATTCTAATCACACACGTTTGTTTTGGGTTTTTTTTTTTTAAAAGTCAGAATGCTCAAACACCATCAATGCTTTCCAATTCAGAGAGCCTACTGAATATAACACTCCACATTACACCGCTTCTTCCACGATTTAATGTTTCTCCTCCTTTACCATGTCTGCTGTCAAGCCATTTTCCTTGTTTTGATGAACATTCTTTGCTCTGTTTCTTATAAAATAAGAGGCTTTCTATGACTTACTTCTTTAAGCTGTGGATTGTTTTTCATGAAAACTAATACAGGAATATCAATAGTGGAGTAAGTANTTTGCATCCTCTCAATAAAGGTGAATCTCCCACGGGGTCTGTGCCTTAATCAATACAAATGTATGTGCAAAGGTACATTGGTACATTTTCCTCTTTGCTATTCTAGAATACCACTTCTCCCATATTGTCAATAAAACAAACAAGTAGTTCTCCAAATCATAGAAAACCTGCCAACCTTGCTGCTAATGGGGAAGAATATACTTAGTAGTATCTGCTTCTATACGGTGCAAGATTAAATCTCTGTGACCTCAACAGATATGGCAAATTAAATCTATTTGGTATGCATTGGACTTGAGGAATATAAGAAAATCAATCTGGCTGAAGAACAGCAGGTCCTGTCTAGGACATGTAGCTTCTGGAAGAGCAGGCAGGTCTGCTACCACGGGGTCTGGTTTATACAGATTTTTGGTGTATAACTGGTATTTTTTCCTTTTGTAAAGTTCATGTATAGTATTCCCCACATTAGAGCACTTAAGAGACTCCTACGTTTAGCAATTAAGTCATGACAACATCGGCTGTTTGCTCTGTGCTTGCTGCTAATATCATGGCTACGCCAAGGCATCAGCTGCTTGCCCCAGCATACATGCCGCAGTGAAATCTTTCATGTCCACACCTGTGTTTACCTAGCTTCCCAAATCCATATCTGTAGATAAAACTTAACACACTATAAATCGTGGCTGAAGTGAACAAAGATGAGAAAACACAGAAAAAGGAAGAACTTACGTTTGTTTACATATGAATGACTGGTATCCAGTTTTTACCTTTTATTCTAGAATCTCAGGTGTAACATTCCATTCTAATCACACACGTTTGTTTTGGGTTTTTTTTTTTTAAAAGTCAGAATGCTCAAACACCATCAATGCTTTCCAATTCAGAGAGCCTACTGAATATAACACTCCACATTACACCGCTTCTTCCACGATTTAATGTTTCTCCTCCTTTACCATGTCTGCTGTCAAGCCATTTTCCTTGTTTTGATGAACATTCTTTGCTCTGTTTCTTATAAAATAAGAGGCTTTCTATGACTTACTTCTTTAAGCTGTGGATTGTTTTTCATGAAAACTAATACAGGAATATCAATAGTGGAGTAAGTACAAGGCTAGGCTGAATGAGGCTTTCAGCAACCTGATCTAGTGCAAAGTGTTACTGCCTATTGCAGGGAGGCTGGAACTAGATCACCTTTAAGATCCCTTCCAACCCAAACCATTCTATGATGTCATGATTCTAAGTACACAGTTGGAGTTTTGTTTTTCCAGTAAAGTGCCTTTCAGAGCTGCACTGTAATTCTAGCTCTCCTCTTCCTGCAACATGCTGTTTTTAATCTACAAATGGAAACTGAACTATTCTAAACTAGATTTATTTGATCTTGTAATTCTACTTTTTTTAAAAAAATTCTACTTTAAAAAAAAAAGTCCATGGAATTGTTTCTTTTTCCCTTGATTTTCTTTTTAGACACTATTTTCTATACAGCTTTAAAAAACCCATGAATTAAAATTTTTGCATTTATAGAAGAACTAGAAAATCACCTTTCTTCACCAGTTGCTTCCTCTCAGTCTCCTTCACCTAAGTTCTCAAGCTGCTAGCTAATTATTTGCAGTTTGCTTCAGAATCAGGTATTGGAAGTGCACTTTAACAGGTGGTCTAAATCACAATCAAAACACAAAATTAACTTTAAAAGCATTGAACAAAATATAAATGAAATAGATAATGCCATTGAAAGCTGATTTTGCCTACTATAATCATACAACACAGATCAGTAAGAGTCATGCAAGCTCTCCTCACACTGTACATAGAAGAAATGAGATATGGAATACATGAAAATAAGATCACTTACAATTTTTCAAATTATTCAACCTACAAAAGATTGTTTGATTAACCTTTTGTCAAACTGTTGTATTTCCTTTGTAAAGACTATGAGGGGAAGTCTCAGTTAATGAAGATGAGTATGTTTCTCTATGACTGATGGCATTTCCAAAATAATATTATTGCTGAATCAGAATGTTTATTTTCTTCATGTTCACTTGTCCAAATGCTTTTGTGCTCGTAAAGCAATCTCCAGTCTTTAGAAACAAGACATCAAATCTCCTAATGCCCAAATGAAAGGGGAAATAATTTTCATTAGAAATTTGATTAAAATTACTGATAATGGGAACGGGCAGATTTCTACCATCTTCACAAAACCCTGATATACTCATGGAAGAAAATTAAAAGAAGAAAAAAACCCCACATATTCCATTCTCCATAATTTGAAATCGTATTAAATGTGAAGCAAAGTCACATACAAAGGAAACCTTTCCTTTCTGATGAGTAATCATTTTAGTTTAGGTACTGATATAAAGCATTAGGGAAACACACGATATCAGAAAGAGCACTGCACCAAATAAAACTTTGGCAATAGCTAGCTTCAAAAAATATATGTTGTATATGTTGTCATAGCTTTACAGCCATAATGGTGTTAGATAACAACAGAAGAATCTTTCGCTTTATTTAACTTATTGGTACAAGCTTGTTCTTTGGATGTGAAAAAGACATTCATATGTCCAAAAGGACATAAATCCTTGTTGGCAAGATACTTGACTCTAGACAGTACCACAATAAACCAGTATTAAGAACCAGTATCACAAAAAGTCACAATGATTTATAGAAGTTAGCCTAACTTTTTTATGATATCATAATAGGAATGGTTGGACTGGATGATCCAGTAGGCGTCTTCCAACCTGGTTGTTCTATGATTCTATAATCAATTTTAAACACCTACTTGCTTCTGTAGCCAGTGTTCTTGCCTTCTTTGTTTTATCCTCAAGATTTTTCAAGTTGTTGCTTTTTCTCTTATTCGGCTTTTGGTTGAAGGAAATACTAGTAGGTTGCACAAGACCCACAGGTGTGATGTATTGTTTCCCTTCTACAGTACTAGAAGGTGAAGAATGTTTCACCACAATAGGTGACCCATCAGCAATGGCACTCCCAGAAAACTGTCCAGTAGCTTCAAAATCACATTTACTTTCTGTTTCTCTGTTGTAATGGGGTATATGAAGTAACTCAAAACCTTTTTTTCCAGTTTGTCAGCAATGGAATGATATAATTCCTGAAAAGAACTACCATCTTTCCCTCTGGACTCTAATTGCAAGTCACTTTGTGTGCAAACAGATCAATTTTCATTTTGTCCATGGTAAATTATTCCTGTACTGCAAATTCTGCAAAATGCAGGTGACAAAACAAATGTGTCTCTGATATTTAAATCCAAACTATGTGATCTTCTGTGAAAAGGTTTTCTAGCGCATGCACCATTCACAGGATAAGAAGCAGAAAGATTTCATTTTTGATCCAATGCCTTTAAGGGAATTGTTTTACTTTTAATCTCAAACCCAGTAGCTCTTATTTCTAGACAAAATGCTTCTTTTAATCTTCCAGTACCATTATTTCTAGCTATGTATGAAAGCCCTTGATTTTTGATTTCCAAAGCTGCAGTTACCACTTCATGGCAAGTGTCCCTGCCAAAGACAGACTGAATTTCGAGGGGAGGTGTTTTCCTGATGATTTTGCCAATTTAACAGAGAAAGCTGGCTGACAGTCTGTCCGGTTTTTGCAGAAATGTATATTTACTAACTGTCCACAGGAATATTTTGTGCTGTGAACAAAGTTAAAACCCCTTAAGCAACCCTCACAGAACGGACAGTGTAATTTTCCAGTTCTCCACTGTGCCTATTGACAAGAAAAGAATAAACCCCAACAGCCAACATATTCATTGTAAACAAATAATTAGGAAATCAGTATTACAGTTACTTTTATCCTTTAACAAAAAGATTTACTTTTTTTATTTTTCAAACACAATAAAGGAGATTTCAGAGCAGCAATAAAACCCTCTATAAATAATGTTCTGTTCAAATACTGCCTGCTGCAGTGATAACTAATTCTAAGAAACCTAGAACACACATTTCAAAATGTAGTCACTTTGAAGTAAGTTTTAAATTTGTCCACAGATAGACTAAGGCTGCAATACTAATGAAAACATTAGATCCTTTAAAGCAGTGAAATCAATTTACCATGTTAATCTGGAATTGGCAAGCACTGTTTCTCAGTCGAGTCTTCTGAATGCTGATACATTTCTTGCATACAAAGAAGATTTCTCACAAAGAGAACACAGTTTTTTACTTTACTTACTCCATGAAAGCTTGAAATGGTACTTGTATTTTGGTGTAGGTAGCATTACAACACAATCTGCATGCAGCTACCATGACAAATCCTTAATACTCTATCTATAAGGAGACAGTTATTTTCATTGTCTGGAATTCCATGAATTTCATTTCAATCCTAAAGGCACTTTTTCAAAAGAAAATGCATATAAAACTCTTTCAACTCCTAGGTACTCACCCCATTACTAATATTTTCAGTAAATACATGCATCTTTCAGCAGAAACATTTATGAGGATTAAAGTTATGCAAGTGGTTTGTAGGATCAAAGACCAGAGGAGAAACAACATTACCAACTCCAGTTACACATTACTCACCAGTATGCCTAAAGCAGGACTGAGCCACGAATACAGAAACTGCCTAGCATTTTTTGTTAAAGCATTGCATTCAGTTGCAAATGTCTTTCAAGGTAGTTTGGGAAGACGATTCCATGACTGATGCTTGTCTCATCAAAAGTTTCATACGTTTTCAGTAAAACCTATTTTGCAGTTTCAGGAAAAAAAATCTTGAGTAGAAAATAGTTCTTTTTAACCTGTGACACAAGAAAAAGTTCTAGAAACATTTAAGAAATTGGTTACTGCCTTGTGGCATAAATCTCAAAATTTCAGCAAGTATCAAAGATGTACAGTTCATTGCACCTATGAGAACCTGTTTAACCTACGCATGGGAAAAAAATATCTGGGGAAAAGAATATCTCAGTTTATATATGCCCAAAGGCTTTCAAAATCCTGAAAATTCCTCCGATGTGCAGTCTCTTTCAGCTTTTAAGGCTGAATGTGTGCATATGTCACTCTCAAACAAGAATTAAGCTGGTTCGGAGATTTACCATCAGGCTCCCACACTCTTTTTTCCAGATGCCATGGGCTAGGAAGCAAAAACAGGAAAAGGCACTTTCTAGTGCCTTTAGTGAGTCTGGCATTCAGGCACCATGGAATAGTAACCTGGACTTCCAGATGGAGAGGAGGAGTGATCCATGAAGGTCAGGGAAGAAGACTAGGAGTCTGTGACAGTAATGAAGATAAAGGACATCTCTATGCCCTATGTGCACAAAGACTGGGAGATAACATGTAGTACAAGGGAGTTTGGGACTGATTTATCATGAGTTTGGCAACAGACTGTGGAAGCATTGACTCAGTTAAAGAAGTAACAGCATACTAGTGGAGGAGGTGATAGGGGGAAAATCAGTAAGATCTGAAAAAGAGCTGAGGGTACACATATTTAATGATAGACTGCATAAAAAAGGAAAATTGGGAAGGGTTAGCCAAAGAAGCTACGACAAGTCATGAGGGAATGGAAATGCAGGTCAATAAAGGTCACTAGCAGCACTAACTAGAGATTTATAATTATTTAAGGTTATCTATACACTAATGTGTGCATGAAACCCACTAAGATTGGTGAAGAACAGGGACAGATGGCAAAAAAAGAACTGGCTGGGAAGCAGTGGGTTTTTACAGCCTGCAAATAGACTTCATGCTTATGTAAAACGATTTAGCTTTTGATTCAAGAGTCATACAGGACAAAATAACATGTGATCACAAAATTATTCAGAGCTGGCTTTGAAGAGAAGTTAGAATTGTTTCAAAATCCCACACATTTATCCATAAGCCCAAAGGATCTCTCAAGAGAAGTTAGAAACAGATGATTCCTAGGATATTAAAGGACAAAATGAATGTGGGGATGTTGAAGGTGTTTACAAAGAATTGCATTTTCTGCTTCTGCCGGCAGAGGAGCATGGCTCCTTTGCAATACTGAACAAATATTTTAAGCCTTTTTTTGAGCCATCTATGGGTTTTAATATCCTGACTCTCTAGGCTTCCAAATGCAGAAGACTAGCCATTTATAGCTAAAGATGAAAAGAGTACTAGTATCAACACTGAAATCAATTTCACTGAAATAATATTACATGCAAATTACTGTAAAAAAATACATCCTAATGATCAGGCATTCCAGATTAGGCAGTTCTGTAAAGTAGGGAAATACAAGTCCTGACACAAGAAAACCAAGACTGTGCTTGTAACTCTTTTATTTGACGAATTCAGAAAATCAATGATGATCCCTTTGAAAATAGTTCCTTTCTGGGTTGATACACAGCTGCACAGGATGCTGCCAATGTTGAAAGCAATTCCACATGCTTTCACATCTTCTACCAACAAAAAACGGGTACTTTTGAGCACTGACTTCATCTTTGGGAAGAGCGAGCCAAGTCTGGTGAGTAGAGTGCATGCTTAAGCACAGCAATGCTATTAGTTAAAAGCCACTTCACAGATGAAGCACACTTTTTCTGACTGAGAGTAAAAAAGTGCCTGGGTTTGAACATGTGTCCACTTGTACTAAGTGATCGAGTTCAGCTTTGTCTTGCTTTCTTTAAAATCAATGGCACCCGAAAAAGCTACAAACTCTCTCCAGATGCTGTACTTACATCATACAGTTCTTTTCCATGACATCTGGCAAGGCAAACAGAATTTGCTATATATTTTCTATGTTTCCAGAAATGCTGAACATCAGCCTCTCGCTTACTCATTTCAACTTGTGATTCTTCAGCTCTGTACAGCTGTCTGCAAAGACCACAAAACATACAATTTAGTCACCCATCAAAATCACATATGCTTTCCTCTTGTGACCCAGAAGTCCGTCAGTAGTCTCTTCATGATAGAGGAGACTAAAACCATTTTTATAAACATTATCTGATTTTGTAAAGCATGCCACCTAGACATTTTAAACAGCTAAACAAAACATCTGTTTTTAACTCCAGGTTGCACATAGAACTAGAAAGCAAGCAAGCACTGTTCTACTCCAAAATAAAAGCTCTTTTAAAAATATATATACACTTATAAAGTTCATACACCTTTCATTTAAAAACGCACCTTTGTGAAAAAAGTAATATGCAATTAAATTATAAAAATGTAATAAAATTAATGAAATATATAATAGATGCAATAACCTGCACAGGACATGTTGCATCTTGCATAACCACGAGTGCTGACAGCGAATTAATTGGAAAATAGGAGTTCAAAGTGCAAATGCTTTTTAAGACTATAGTACAGTCAGCTGAAGTATTCTTCTGGCCTAGTAGAATTTAAANCAAGAATTAAGCTGGTTCGGAGATTTACCATCAGGCTCCCACACTCTTTTTTCCAGATGCCATGGGCTAGGAAGCAAAAACAGGAAAAGGCACTTTCTAGTGCCTTTAGTGAGTCTGGCATTCAGGCACCATGGAATAGTAACCTGGACTTCCAGATGGAGAGGAGGAGTGATCCATGAAGGTCAGGGAAGAAGACTAGGAGTCTGTGACAGTAATGAAGATAAAGGACATCTCTATGCCCTATGTGCACAAAGACTGGGAGATAACATGTAGTACAAGGGAGTTTGGGACTGATTTATCATGAGTTTGGCAACAGACTGTGGAAGCATTGACTCAGTTAAAGAAGTAACAGCATACTAGTGGAGGAGGTGATAGGGGGAAAATCAGTAAGATCTGAAAAAGAGCTGAGGGTACACATATTTAATGATAGACTGCATAAAAAAGGAAAATTGGGAAGGGTTAGCCAAAGAAGCTACGACAAGTCATGAGGGAATGGAAATGCAGGTCAATAAAGGTCACTAGCAGCACTAACTAGAGATTTATAATTATTTAAGGTTATCTATACACTAATGTGTGCATGAAACCCACTAAGATTGGTGAAGAACAGGGACAGATGGCAAAAAAAGAACTGGCTGGGAAGCAGTGGGTTTTTACAGCCTGCAAATAGACTTCATGCTTATGTAAAACGATTTAGCTTTTGATTCAAGAGTCATACAGGACAAAATAACATGTGATCACAAAATTATTCAGAGCTGGCTTTGAAGAGAAGTTAGAATTGTTTCAAAATCCCACACATTTATCCATAAGCCCAAAGGATCTCTCAAGAGAAGTTAGAAACAGATGATTCCTAGGATATTAAAGGACAAAATGAATGTGGGGATGTTGAAGGTGTTTACAAAGAATTGCATTTTCTGCTTCTGCCGGCAGAGGAGCATGGCTCCTTTGCAATACTGAACAAATATTTTAAGCCTTTTTTTGAGCCATCTATGGGTTTTAATATCCTGACTCTCTAGGCTTCCAAATGCAGAAGACTAGCCATTTATAGCTAAAGATGAAAAGAGTACTAGTATCAACACTGAAATCAATTTCACTGAAATAATATTACATGCAAATTACTGTAAAAAAATACATCCTAATGATCAGGCATTCCAGATTAGGCAGTTCTGTAAAGTAGGGAAATACAAGTCCTGACACAAGAAAACCAAGACTGTGCTTGTAACTCTTTTATTTGACGAATTCAGAAAATCAATGATGATCCCTTTGAAAATAGTTCCTTTCTGGGTTGATACACAGCTGCACAGGATGCTGCCAATGTTGAAAGCAATTCCACATGCTTTCACATCTTCTACCAACAAAAAACGGGTACTTTTGAGCACTGACTTCATCTTTGGGAAGAGCGAGCCAAGTCTGGTGAGTAGAGTGCATGCTTAAGCACAGCAATGCTATTAGTTAAAAGCCACTTCACAGATGAAGCACACTTTTTCTGACTGAGAGTAAAAAAGTGCCTGGATTTGAACATGTGTCCACTTGTACTAAGTGATCGAGTTCAGCTTTGTCTTGCTTTCTTTAAAATCAATGGCACCCGAAAAAGCTACAAACTCTCTCCAGATGCTGTACTTACATCATACAGTTCTTTTCCATGACATCTGGCAAGGCAAACAGAATTTGCTATATATTTTCTATGTTTCCAGAAATGCTGAACATCAGCCTCTCGCTTACTCATTTCAACTTGTGATTCTTCAGCTCTGTACAGCTGTCTGCAAAGACCACAAAACATACAATTTAGTCACCCATCAAAATCACATATGCTTTCCTCTTGTGACCCAGAAGTCCGTCAGTAGTCTCTTCATGATAGAGAAGACTAAAACCATTTTTATAAACATTATCTGATTTTGTAAAGCATGCCACCTAGACATTTTAAACAGCTAAACAAAACATCTGTTTTTAACTCCAGGTTGCACATAGAACTAGAAAGCAAGCAAGCACTGTTCTACTCCAAAATAAAAGCTCTTTTAAAAATATATATACACTTATAAAGTTCATACACCTTTCATTTAAAAACGCACCTTTGTGAAAAAAGTAATATGCAATTAAATTATAAAAATGTAATAAAATTAATGAAATATATAATAGATGCAATAACCTGCACAGGACATGTTGCATCTTGCATAACCACGAGTGCTGACAGCGAATTAATTGGAAAATAGGAGTTCAAAGTGCAAATGCTTTTTAAGACTATAGTACAGTCAGCTGAAGTATTCTTCTGGCCTAGTAGAATTTAAAAAGGAAAATTCCTGTAGATCTATCAAAATTCTGCATATATGTGCAGCTCTTACAGAGGACAGAAGAAATGCTACAAATGCACACTAACACACGGCAGATGTTTCTACATATCATGGTAGAAAACAGCAAATTTGATGTTCCTGATTTGTCATATTAGAATTCATTTCTAGTTTGATTTGCACGTAACTTCAAGTAGAACCCAAATAAAAGCATACAAATATGGGATTTTGAAGGTTTGGGGTTTTTTTTTTTAGTTAAATGCAGCCTAACCATACTGCTCTGGATATATTTTTAAAGTTTTTATTTGTCTTATTTAGCATCTAAAACTATTAAAAGGCATCTTGTGCTCACTTTCTTTGATTTTTCAGCAAAAAATGACAAAATAAAGATCAAAGATTCCAATGTGGCACTTGGAAACTAGATAATGTGACTCACTAGGCATATTTGTTGTGGCTGAAATGCTTTCAAATCAGCTGCTTTGTGTGAGCTCCTATTTGCTTCCAAAAGAGTATGTAGATATGAAAGAAGAGATGATTTGTTGTAAGTTACTAACCTATTATAAGTTTGAATATTATGTATAGTTTCTGTGATTTTAGAACTAAAATATAGAATTAGCTTGAATGTAAACTTCTAGCTAGCCCGTGCCTGGATACTTAAGCTCACATAAGGAATTATAACAAAGCTGCAGCTAGAAAGAATGTGAAAGAATGTGACTGTATCTAACTAAGCCAGATAACAAGGACTGGTGCAATGATAAGAGGAAGAAGAACCAGTTAGGACCAGATGCAATCTTCAAGAGATGCCCAAGGAGTCTATAAGCATGTGCAAGAAAGAAAGCTGAAAAGTTCAGTGTGACAAAGATGACCTGCCTTCATCCCCAAAGACCCTCATAGACCACTACCACTAGGAGGAGTGCATATGCAAGGAGGAGGAAATACATGTTAAAGAATTCTTGGAACTAATCTTACTAACCAAACCCACTCCTTGGAAAAGTCATGACTACGTATACTAACCCAATACATAGGAATAACATAGCACAATAAATACGTGTTGGCTTGGATGTATGGTGTGGAAGCTTGGAGGAAAAATCCCCCTTACACCAGCTTCACTGCTCTTCTCTGGTTTAACAAGGCCAAGTGCTGGTCCTGCACTTGGGGCACAACAACCCTAAGCAGTGCTACAGACTGGGAGAAGTCTGCCTAGAAAGCTGCCTGGAAGAGAGGGACCTGGGGGTGTTGGTTGACAGTGACTGAACATGAGTCAGCAGTGTGCCCAGGTGGCCAAGAAGGCCAATGGCATCTTGGCTTGGATCAGAAATGGTGTGACCAGCAGGTCCAGGGAGGTTATTCTCCCTCTGTACTTGCCACTGGTGAGACCGCTCCTTGAATCCTGTGTNGAAAAAAAATTTCACAGAAAGAGTCATCAGGCACTGGAACAGGCTGCCCAGGGAGGCAGGGAGGTGGTTGATTCACCTTCCCTGGAGGTGTTTAGGGCACGGGTGGATGAGGTGCTGAGGGGCATGATTTAGTGTTTGATAGGAATGGTTGGACTCCATGACCTGGTGGGTCTTTTCCAACCTGGTGATTGTATGATTCTAACGCCTAACTGTAGCGATTAAGGCACAGACCCCGTGGATGAGGTAACATGCAAAATCAACTTTATTGAGAGGATGCAAACCTTATATAGTGTTTCTGTATCCAGTCAGCAGCCACCCCAGTGAATTTCCACCTGTAAGAATCCCACAGTACAACGACAGAGTACAACTCACTATTTACTACAGATGTGCCCCTTATCTTCACGTTCTCCATCTAGTGTGCTCTTTTCTTATTATCTCACAGGTCTTAACAAAGATTCCAAGGTCTCAGCAAGCTAGTAAGCATGAGAACACTCACCATTTGTTCTGTGTTTGCCACTAATATTACGGTTACACCAAAGCATCAGCTGCTTGCCCCAGCATTACACACAATACTGGAATCTTTATGCCCACACCTAACCTAAATTTTCTGGCAATTTCCTTATTCAGTGTGAATACAGAGAACAAAATGGCTTCTATTCTTCCTTGGGGGAATTTCCCACAACTTTAAACTGTTATTATATATTTTAGCTCCCCTTCAAACCTGCCTTTGGGCTAAATAAATCCAGCTATTTTCCTCTTTCTTCACAGATCATGCTTTCTTGATCTCCAACTGTCACTACTATTTCATGAACTCTTTCAAATGGGTCAGCTGTTCTTGCACAGCAATGTTCAAATCTAGATGCAAGATTCAAAATGAAGTTTTACCAGTACTAATTAGACTAGACAGATTATATAAATTTTCACGGGAAAGAAAATAATGGGGAACGTCTTTCTAGTGTGGAAACTACCACACAATTCATTAGATCTATTTTAAAACACTGCTCCTTAAATTTATAAGGGCAGGAAACACTGGAAATTAACTCCCCAGCAGCAATTTTAAAGTAATATCAGAAGGAGATCTTCAAAATTTTCAGATTTATGTATGTTCATTGGTATGTTAAGGGAAAAGGAAAATGTAATTGTACTTTTCCCCTCCTCCCACTCTGCCTGGAAAACCTATGAACAACACCCTAGAAAGCTAGTGGAACTATT
>WAAB01003406.1:2981-15783 GCA_013389865.1 Piaya cayana | reverse complement strand
GTCATAGAAGGCGATCAGGTTGGTTTGGCAGGACCTGCCTTTTGTGAACCCATGTTGGCTGGACCTGATCACCTGGTTCTCTTGAAAGTGCCTCATGCTAGCACTCAAGATCACCTGCTCCATGACTTTCCCTGGCACTGAGGTCAGACTGACAGGCCTGTAGTTCCCCGGGTCCTCCCTGCGACCCTTCTTGTAGATGGGCACAACATCAGCCAGCCTCCAGGCTGCAGTTCTTCACAAACTGCTCCAGTACGAGTCTTCTATGGGGTGCAGTCCTTCAGAAACAGATTGCTCCAATGTTGATCTACTGCAGAGTCACAAGTCCTGCCACAAGCCTGTTTTAAGGCAAGCTTCCCATGGGTTTACTGCCTCCTTTGGATACATCCACCTGTACCAGCCTGGGGTCCTCCATGGGCTGCAGGTGGATGTTTGCTTCACTGTTAACCTCCACATGCTGCAGGACAGCCTGCCTTACAAGGGTTTTCACATAGGGTCACAGGGGAACCTCTGCTCTGGAGCCTGGAGTGCTTCCTCTCCCTCCTTCACTGACCCTAGTGTCTGCAAAGTTGTTTCTCTCACATATTCTCACTCCTCTCTCCTGCTGCAGTTGCCATTGCAAAGGGCTTTTCCCCTTTAAATATATTATCACAGAGGTGCTACCACTGTTGCCTTGGCCAGTGGTGGGTTCGTCTTGGAGCTGACTGGCATTGGCTCTATGTGACATAGGGGAAGCTTCTAGCAGCTTCCCACAGAAGCCACCCCTGTATGTCTCCCTACTACCAAAACTTTGCCACACAAACATGGTACACTTGGTATTGGTATGTAATAAATTAATCTCTGAATTACTTTGGAGTTAATTTGTTTAAGTACATATTCCAGTTAAAATTAAGTAATTAGAATCTTCAGTTATGAAAAACTTACCTATCTTATGCTCAGAGGTCAATATCCTCATTCAGATATCAATTTCAGTTGAGGACATAAATAATTTTAAGCAAGCTTTAGTTTTTGGAAAATTATGTTAATTATTTATATTTCACAGTGTCCGAGTTGAGATTTTTGGTCTGACGAATGCTATGTTTTGTTTGGCATTTGCAACTTGATGGCATAAAAAAGCAAATCAGAGTTCTTAGAAGTTTTATTTTTCTAACATGATACTGTTTTCAAATTCTGTTTTGTTGTAGTCAGAACCTCCTACACTCATGGCTGATTATGCGTACTATTTTTACTATTACTAAAATATGATGCCTATGAATTCTCCTGCCAGATCTCAGAGAGATCCAAAATTCTGGTTTTGTCATACAGTAATCTAAAATGTGTAATACAATGAAACACTACTGCAAAAAATGTTTTCATTTTAGTTACTTATCTGTTACCAAGTGCTATATAACTTGTTACCTTACTGCTTTTGCCATGGAAACTCTTCTGTAATCCTCAGGTATTAACTTTGGTTTATCCTAACAAAATGATCTGTTAAAGCAATGGTTTCAGTTGCCAAGATTAAGTACTGATGCACTGAAAGGAAACTCGTGCTTTACTGAGGTAATTCATAGCAACTCTGTGCCTTGCAGTGTGAAGGGTGAGATTCTTTCAAGAGTGATTCTCCATTGCAGCACTGAGCAGGGTGCCCCAGTACTAGTCAGTAAGAAGTACGCCGGTGTTATCATGAGGCTGAACTCTCCTTAGGTAGCAAGACTGATGCTACAAAATAACAGAGCAGTTGGTTTTACGTCCTTTGATGTGGTACTACTTCAGGCTTAAGCCACAGAAAACTCAAGGACAATACTCTATGTCCACAGCTGCTGAGCAAAATGAGGCTTAAATGTTTGGAAAATTTTGTAGTTCATAATGGGGACGTTATAAACTACCAGCACTTTAAAAGCCGCTTGGCCGTAGAAAGCTGGTATTTTGAGCCCTTTTCTGTGATTCAGATACAAGGCTTGATTGAAATACCCACACGTATCTTTTCAGTGTATTTATGATAGTGGCAGATATGACGTAGCCCTCTGGAGCAGCAGCAGGAAGCCAGAATCAGTATCTGATGGCATCTAAAATGGCTCTAGGAGTTTGTTTACAAGCAGCTGAATGAAGTCCTAATATTCCATTGAAGTGTGTCTGAGATGCCCCCAAAATACCCATTCTTATTTGTCCATGCATTTCAGTTTCTAAGGATGATTAGTAGGAAAGAAAGTCAGAGAAAGACTTTTTGGGCATGTTTCCTGTATTGAACAACTCTCTACAAATCTCTGAATGTGAGATTTGTGCTCCAGGGGATTTTCTGTGCCAACTATGCCTTTGCTTTTGAGCTTCCTAACATGGCTTCTAAGGCAGTAAAGATTACTGATGGCTTCTTATCTGTCATGCTTCAGCTATGTCATGTCTAGGCAACTTTGCCTTGCAATCAGATATGTTCAAGCCGTAAAAGTGTGCCCGTTTTTTAAGTTCAAGGAGTATGGGAATTACTTCATTTTTTTATCTGACTCCATGAATGCTAAGGTGTTCATTGTTTAGCTTTATGCATGAATTGAAAAATAAAGTAACATCACATTGTGCTGGGGACTCCTTGACAGCTGCTTCTTAGTAGTTCTGTAGGATCTTGGTAACTAGTGCAGGAGCTAGACACAAACCTAGCATTTTAGTTTTTCCATGATACAAAGAGTATTCCTTCAAGAAAGCCCACTTTATGCTTCACTTTTTGACAACTGGAAAAATTGTGAAATCTTTATTTTGAGATTTCCTACAGTAGTTGATGGCACTTGTCTTATCCTTACACATTATGAGGAAATATCTCACTGTAATTAAACTGCCTTAGAGTTCTCCAGTTTTCTGTAATCAGTGTAAAAAAGGTTGTGATGACCTTGCTCATTATGGTGACAAAGTCCTATTCCTGTAGTGTATTCCAGACTGGCATAAGAACAGCCAGAAATAGGAGTATCTTTATTCCTACACATGCTTCTTCTGATTTTCTGTGGGGGAATGTCTTGAGACTTCCCATGAAGCTTTAACTCTTCGGAAACTATCTGCTTAGGTCAGTATAACTTGGAACATTCTTGCTATTTAAAATACACAACCAACTGTAGGTACAGCTCTGAACAGGGAGTAAGATGCAAGATGCACATCTCAAAAAGAGCACTTTTGAAACTGGTTCTCTCACGCAGGGATTTCTCTTGTTGTCTTCACCAGTGCCCTGCTGAGTAAGGGATTGTTGATGCTATTAGTGCTTTTTCATTGATCATGCCAAAGCTTTCATTTTGTATAAGTCTTCAGTTAACTCAGCAAGTGTGATCAGAAAGCTTTAACTAGAGACAAACCTTTTATATTTTTTCATTTTTGTAAGACCTGAGACATTTCAGGGGTAACGGCTCTGGTAGAAGCTATCTTTGATATCTTGTGGGGTGTAGCATTTCCCGGAAATAGTTATTTTGAGGCTGTTCAGGTTACTGACACCTTTTACAGTTAAATAACCTTCTGCCTCAGTTCTGTCAGAAGAGTGCTGGAGAGCCATGGCCATGGCAATCTAATGGGGTTCTGGAGGAACACAGCTGAGACCCTGGTGACTGGTATGTAAAACTGATGGCAAGAAGAAGACACAAGGTGAGGGGAAGGAGCAGAAAGCAGCATGCAGTGGCATGCCCCATTGACATCTGTTTGCAGCAGATGCATGAGGAAGGAGGTTTACACAGCACCAGGAGAAGGAGGTGGAAGCTTCAGTGCTAGAGAGAGTGATACCATCTCAGTTGGGAGGCCTTGCACACTCCACGCAGAGCCTGTGCCCTGCTGCTGGCAGTGTCTGTGTGCTGTTCCTCAACTACAGGACCCAATGGTCAAGCTGCAGGAGCAACCCCTGGGCATGTGGATGGGAGGCAGGGTAGGGCTCAGGTCCCAGGAGGAGCAGAGGCACAATCCTGTCTGCTTTGACCCCACTGGCAAAAGGTGGGAGCTCCTTGAAACAAACTATTCCCTGGAGATGCTCTGGCTTCAGTGAAGATATTCTTCACTGGAAGCATCTTCTCATTGTGATCTGGTGTGTTACAAGCAGTTTGAGGGGTCTATTTGGAGCCCTGCGGTGGATGCTCTTTGAGATACATGAAGAGAGGGCATTGCTAGCCAGGGACTTGACAAGAGCTTCCAAACACATGGGAATCCATGGCAACTACAGTCAGTCCCTGCTGTCTTCTCCCCCCATTGGTCTTTGCAAGTGTGTGTGTGGCCTTTTCTGGGGACAAATCTGCTGTTTGTTTCCATCTTGTTTTTCAAACCAATACCTGCTGTCAGAAATTATGAGGTTGGGGGCTTTTTCTGACCTGGCAGTAGAAAAGCTGCACAGTTCACAACAGCAGTAGATGTTGAACTGTATCGTTGTGTTCTCTGTCTCTCATGCTGTTCCCAAAGGTCAGATGTCTATCCTACCTGCCTTCTTGTCAGGAGTGAGAGATTGGAGTACTGTTTTCTCCACTTTGGAGCTGTTGCCTGTTATGTAATTTCTAAAAAATCCACTTTTGTTACATAAAAATCCACTTTTAGATCCATAAACCATTATGAATTGCTTATAAGTCATTAAGTGGCCGAATATGTCAGAATGTAGTTGGGAACAAGGTGAGCTGTTTCCTGGAATTTTTATACACAAAGGCAACTTCCAGCAGTTGCAGAGGTGAAGCAGAACTTGGCATACAGTATATCATATATAACTTCCCTCTTGTGTCTGTATAATAAAAAATACACCCATGTTTTGAATCATGGAACTTAAATTTATGCTGAGACTATGAACTTTGCTTCATGTCAAAATTTCTAATGAGTAAGGAGGCACTGTTAAAAAACTGCTACTAGTAATGGGGGAAAAAAATTAAGCAGATAAAAATCAGAATACAGAATATACAGAATACAGAAAATAAAGAAGTTAATGTGATCATGAAGCATACTTTTCTTTAAGGTAACAGTTGTCTGCAGGTAGGTTTTATGTCTGTCTCCTTTAGTTCCCCTGACTGCTGGCTGCTTTATCAAACCTGGACTTAAAATGTACTCAGCATTCTGATGTTAAACAGCTTTCATTAGCACAGTAGAGGTCCCTGTTCATATGCATCATTTATGTTCCACACTGATAAATGTGCTTTCCTGCCAGTCTCTCAGGACACAGGTATTGTTGCATGAGTGCAAAATAAATACTAGTCAGTCATGAAGATTTAAACACAAGACTTTCCAAATACAAAAATAAAATGTCAGGATTTACAGCAAGCTGATTAGATGGTGAATATTTGATGCTGTTCAGAAGAATCTTCAAAAGATATGAGGTAGAAAAGGTATAGCAAATTGAATTTCAAGAAAACCTTCCTGTCTTTTCCTATTCTGTCTTCATCTAATTATCTAATTGCCATAAAAGAAATATTTCTAATGGAAATTAAGAAGAAAGGGAAAAGAAGGAAAAGAAGAAGGGAAAGGAAAGGGAGAAGAAGGAGGGGAAGACAAAAGAAGAAAGGGAATCCAAAGCAATTCCTGCAATTTCTGTATGCATATTCTCCTGTCCTGGCATGCAAATTGTTTTTGAATGCGTTTTTTATAGGGACAAAGAACAATTTTTTGAACTTTGAAATATGAAAGCTGCTACAGAGCAATGAACTTTGGTGCAAAACAAACATCCATGCATTCTAGCTTCCCTAACAAATTACTTCTTTCTCAAGCCTTAATGACAGAGAGATGCTCATTATCAAAAGAAAACAAAACAGTCCTGGCTTTTACATTTGGATTTTCTACTGCAAAAAAGATTTAAAGGATTTAAACTTAGAGCCTTGTTTATGACAAAAAATTCATTTCTAATAAAGATCTTTATTTTCACAAGAATCAGTCAAAGACCTTGCTGAATTCTACCATGGGAAAAGAAGTCCTTCGTGGAAACATGTATTTGTACATACTAGACAGATTAAATGCCTTCAGAAATATTTATATTCGTAAATACTAGATATAAATAGAAGGTGGGAAACTGAGTCATTTCTCATTAAGAATAGAAATTGTTAAAATTATCAAGCTTAAAAAACCTGATCATTCACACACAAAGCATTAGAGTTAGCCAATTAATTAGGAGATTTTTGTCCTTTCATTTGTTCCCATAGTTTTTCCTGCTTAATAAATATTCTGTGGTCTTATTTTAACAAAAAAAAATTATAGACATATTTCTTTTGTCACTGTAGATGTGAAGTTAGTCACAACATAGCAAAAATAACATGAAACACAAAAACTTCCCAATATAATCTTTACAATCAACATGATCCCTACAGTTTTTTACAACACAATACTACATGCAACTCCCACATACTGCATCCACTACAGCAATTTTTTTTTCATTACTGTTTTTGTATATATTCAGGAATGAGCATGAAAGAAACCAGATCTGTACTGGAAATCTTGAAAGATGCTACTGTGTAACAATATCAATGGAATATACAGGTGGCACGTAATCATCATTTTATGTTAAATGGCAATCTTCAGCCAATGCTTTATTTTTTAATTCATTATATCACTGTTCCAGAATGTGCCATATAGTTGCTACAGCCCCTCTTCTTCTATGATGTAGGAATCTAAGCTGTGGTTGTGTATCTTTCAGGTTTAGTTTTGATACAATTTGTTTTACTTGTTTTCCTTTTGGTTAGATTATTAACGTTCATAATAGATGAGAAAAAAATATTCATTCATTTTTGTATTGTGTTATACTTTACAAGGGAGTCTTCTACTAAGCGCAGCACAGTAAAATAATTGTAAATTAATATGCAATGTAAATAATAAGGATTTTAAGAAGCTGTTATTTGATTTTAGTAATGAGTAGTACCATTCTCCTATACTTCCACAAATATATTTAATTCTTTTTACCCACTGTAAGGTAGGGCAAAATGATAACAGCTGGTAGTTCTTTGCAGGCAAACTTAGTTTGCTGCTACAGTCTCTGTTCAGTTAATGGAGCTAAACAAGTGCACATATTAGCATTTTGCTATCCTTTGAAGTTAAATTATTTAAAGAGTAATTCTGCACTAATAAAAAGGACAAAGAAAATGGGTTTGTATTATACTGAAAACAGGGATTCTTTTAAAACATTGGGAAAAATGATGTCTTTGAAGCCTGTAACTAGATGACTAAAATAATCTAAATAATGTCAGAAAATCTTTTGTGCCTTCATGTTCTCACAGACAGGCAACATGCCAAGGAGAAGGTAAGTTATGGATCAAATAATCATGTTCCCTACCTGGACTATTGCTTGTGTCAGGTTGGCAGTGAGAACCTACATCGACTAGTGCTTGAAGAGCTCCAGGAGAACAACTGGATTTGAGACTGAAGTTTTCCCTCCTAGGCACACATTTACCCTTCAGTTTTCTGTTTCTGATTAGTCATTGTGTGTAGGTAGCACACTTGTCACTATTCTGGATCATTTTGAATGATCCTTGGATGCAGGCATCTCCTGAAGCAACTAGCCCACTTGTAGTATAGCATTACAATGTCGCATCACTGACTAAAAGAACTAAAGATTTCTGCATCCAGGGGAAGGAACAACTAAAAGTCATTAGCCAACTTGTGCCCATAACCTTATTCACACATATTCTAACCTGAGAAACCAGGCATGTTAATCATCTTGTTAACATGACATTTTTAAAAAATAGAAACGTCAGGAAAATTGTATTTTCAGCTATCCATAATCTTCCAAAAGTTTGAACCGTTAATGATCAGTAACAGTACTGCACTAATGTTAACAGATGGTGCTGCACAGTTAAAAATCTTATAGTGCACAGGTTACATACATTTCTCACAATGTCTTCTAGAAAGTATGTACTTGAGGTAGCTGCAGAATACAACTGTAAGTATCTGCCTTAGGGTTTTTTTTTTACTATTTTCTATGTTTCCCCTAACTGCACTTTCTGAATGAACTTCTTGATACCTGCTTAGCCTGTATATCTTTTCAATCCTAATAGTTTTAAAATACTTTCTTTGTCCTTTCCACAATCTTCTGTACCTCCTATCTAGTCAAAGTACTAATATTCTTGTGGTACAGTTTTTATGCACTCTTTTCTTCTTTTCATATACAGTGTGTTTTTTTCTCCGGCATTGCTTCTCTTTGTTTATTTGTTTCCTAATCTCCTCTTTCTATTCTTTCTCTTAATTTTCTGAATTCAACAGAAACATATAGACTGTATCTTCTGCTCGCTATAAAATTATGTATGAGATGATTTCTTTATGTAAAGGAAAAGTACTGTCTGTACTTCCAGATAGTGGGCCTCGAAACAGACAGGAGAAGATAAAACCGTAGAACATGTAATGAATCCTGGGTTGACTGTAAACTGTACAAGCGAGAGGCTCAGGTGACCAGCAGAGGGAGTAATCTCCACAGTCAATACCCCGCTATTAGGGATGCCCTGACTCCAGCGCCAAAGAGCAAGCATTACAGTTCCAGCAAAGGCACAAACATAAAGCTTGTGAAGAGGTGTGTAACAAAAAAAGACGGCTGAAGTAAAATATGCAAACTATCTCAGCAGAAAACACTATCTTCAAATGGCTGCAATTCTTATTTTACTAGTAAAAAATTAGAGGAATTCAGCATGTAAGTATATGGAAATAATGGTTAGCTGACCAGTAATGTGAGCCACTACTGAGGAAATAATTTTATTTAATGGTGGCAACATTTATCTTCATCATTGCTACAAATCAAATATTAATGAAGTGAGAGCAAGCCTTTAATTGGGAAATTTATTTCATTACTGGAATTTGTGATTTTTCTTATCAGATCGTGTCATGTTTCAGTGTAAACTGAAATTATACAACTTCTCGCTGAAATGATTATTGGTTAACAAAAATTCCATCACTAACTATGGAAATTGTTTAAACAAATGACAAAATCAAACAACTCATAAAAGGCAATCTATGATGAGTGATTAATTCACTAGTAGTGCCTGGAACATTATGAATCTCATTTTGATCAGTATCGTCAGGGCAAGTAACGAGGTAAAAATCTCAAGATGTTTTTTTTCAGAATGTTTGTTCTTAATGATGCTAAAGATTTTCCTGAAGTATGTTCCTGGGAGTGAATGGGAAAGGCAGACTGACTTATACATAAGCCATCAGCATTTTGCATGCAATCATTTGCTTGTAGGTGAAATGAGCTCAAAGTATGGTGTAGATTGTGCTGAAGTATTTATCTTCTGGTTTCTCTCAGTTTTTAATGGAAACAGAAAACTATGAATGGAGATGAGATACAAAGTGGGCTGACCTGAATAACAGCTCAGCAATTAAACTGACCCAAACCAGCTAGTGATTATGTTTAGTATCCTGCCTTCCTTCCATAATTTAGTGAAATTAATTTTCAGTTCTATTTAAAATAGGTCTGCTAGGGAACAGCCCTCTTGTGCCTCTAGATTAGAAACAAAATTAATGGGATTGGTTTTTATGAGCTAAAGAATAATTACTTAAACTAAATGTGGGGAGAGAAGTGTCAAGATTCAACAAAAAGTCAATATTGGGAACAATGCCATTCAATATGCCTTGTTAATGGTTCAAATAACATTTTAATTTATGGATTGGCTATGTTCTAGGATGCCATTTTAGATCAAAGCACAGGATAAAAGGAAATTGTAGAATACTCTAGTTTTCAGAAAGTATAGGGTAACCAATGTTGTTAACAGTAGGCAAAACTAAATCACAGCATAAAACATGACCAGTGGAGTTCGGGGTAAGTAATGGAAATATTAAATCAAGAGATGGACATCTGTGACTCTTATTTGAACAGTCTGTTGTGGTCTGAAAGTAAGGCTGATAATTAGAAGTTTGATAACATCAGCCAAATCTGTATTCTTCTTAAAAAGGGAGGTGATACTAGGTACTGTTTTCATCTCAATTTCTTTTCTTGACTGGAACACATGTAATTCAGATCTTAACAGAAAATTAAAATTTCAGCAGATAAATGAAATTGAAGCTGTCTGCAGTGAAAAACACTGAAACTGAAGTATTAAGGGATGGTAAAGATTGTATGCACTGGAACTATCAAAACAATATGAAGATTAATATAAAGATTTCTACGTTATATTGTTGAGTCTGGTCAACATATAATATCTACGAGAGAAAACTTAAATATTAGCAGGAAGATGATTGGTGGATGGCCCACTATCTATTTCTTACTGTAGCTGCTGTGATTATTTTGACATAGAATTAAGAATTTTTGTGAATTGCTTATGTAGATATGGGGTTTGAAAGACATACTAAGACAGTAAAGAAATGAAGGAGTATTGCTGACAGACTGAGTGGAAATGTTTTATCGGTGTGTGTCATTTTTAGGGTTTATTTTTATTTGAGACAGTTACTTCTATTTGGGAGAACAGGTTACTAAGGAGGGTCAATAGCTTGTCTTAGACTGGCTGATGTGGGGAGTAAATTCAAGCACTGTTTCAGAAGGCCAAACTTCTTTAAAAAAGAGACATCATCAAACTGCAGACAACATCCCAATATCATAATATAAACTTTCTTAAATCTCTAAGGGAGCAACATTTACAAAAGCTAGGTCCAATATTTGAGGGGAATGATGACTGTCTGCATATAATCTTAATAAACACATGCACATACAGATATCAGTTAAATAAAAATGTTAACATTCCAATACAAAGATGCTTGGGGTGGGACAAAAGGGGTGGGACTTGAGTTTCTCCTTTTCATAATTGGTTCAGAAAGTAATTTGTCCTCTCTTGTACATCAGGCAGGATCTTTCACTCAGCATACTGTCCAGGTCAGGCTGAGCTTTTGTCTATGGTCTATTAAAGATTAATAAATATAAACTTTCTATAAGCTATAGAGGTATACCAGACCTGGCCTGAGAATCAAGAACTTTCTGCTCAAAGCAACACTGACTTCATAACTGGTATATACCACAACAACTTTAGCTTCTCCTGGGCTATGTGACTGGCTAGACTGTCAAAGGCTGCCTAGCTAGTTTCTTTAAAGTTGGTGTGATGATTGTTAGTACTGGTGCTGGATGGTGCTGAGTATAAGCAAATATGTACACTTGAGAGGATTTCTCAAACATCATTGCTGTAGGGTTTCACTGTGAAATGTGGTTTCCACTTCTGTTATTGTAATTTGTTTAAAAGTTATCTTTATAAAGTGTCTTTGTAGGAAGTAACTGAACTTAAGGTGAAAACTTGTGTTTCTGACAGATTTTTGTTAGAATTTACCCTGTGGTGTAGCATTGCAAGTGCTTTCAGATATTATACTTCAAAAACAGGAGAAACTTGAAGGATATCCTTCTTTTTGGCATCTCTTAGTATCTGGTATGTCTATTTTAAACACAAACTGTAATGCATGCCAGTAATGGATGTTTTGAGTAGAGATTTACTGGCTCTTAATGGGTCTGCCAGGCTTCATATGTAAAGTATATGCAGACTTGAGTGGGCTGTGATTGCCCTCTATAGCATGGCTGCTACAACTTTATTATTTATATCACACCAAACAAGCAGAACAAATAAATACACAACTGTCTGATTATTAGTTGTTCTAGGTTGTCCAGGAGCCACTCATTTTTCCCTGACTAGAAAAAGACATCAATAATGTGCAGTGAACCTCTTCCATTTCAGAATATTTGTGGGGGAAAAGAACCCAAGAGACATCCTTGAATGTGTGGATTTCCCTTCTCAAGCAAATGAAACCAAATAAAACCCAGGAAATATAATTTTATCGGGTTGGTCTAGGGCTCTTTGTAGCTCAAAATAGCTAGTACCACAACCACAGTTGTTTTAAGGACTAGATGCTGGCTATCCTTTTCCTCATTATAAAGCTATGCAGAAGAACGCTGAGCCATAGAATGTCAAACAGACCCTCTTCTCAAACTTCTAGAACTGAGACTGAAATCACATATCTATTCTGGGCTGCTTTTATTGCAAAAATGCTTCTGACTTTCAGTGAGATATACTAATTCTCATTCTGCAATCTATTGATGGGCCCTTACCTCCTCAGGGAAATAAAGTACATTTGACTTCATCTTCAGCTGAATGTTTTTACCTTTTGGCTGCCCCTCTCCTGTCTACAGAAGTCAACCACCTGAAATGAAGAAAGTGACAAACAAGAAGAGGATGAGGGGATGGAGGAAGAATAGATATAATAATACTGCATCTTGGAATGAAGAGACACAGACAGACACCTGGCTAGCAGAGCACCCAGGAAGCCTTCCAGAAGTTGTCAGCTGCCTCATTGATTCTGAGTGTGTAGCTAAATACTAATAGTAATGCTAATTAATGCTAATTTAGCACTAATGTTATTAAAAGCTCATGGAGGCCTTTAACCCCTTTTTTGGGGAATACAAATCCCAGAGTAAAGAATATCAAAACCTAGATAACTAAATCAAATTAATTTTTTTTCATTTAATTTATCTTTTTTTTTCTGGTATCATCTTTACATTAAGGATGAGTGCACTGCTTATTGCTCTTTTGGAACCTAACTTGGTTTCATTACTGAGCCCTAATCCTTCTTGCATTCAAATAGAGTTGTATCAGTAATCAAAACAGAAGGATGGTAAAATAGAAGCAGCACATATGGTAATAAGTCCCATGAAAAGAACGCAGACTGTAGCATAAAGCTACCATCTGCTCTAAAATTTACAGACTCCCTTCTTGCTTACAAGAGGAGAAACAGATAGATTGCCCACCCTGTTAGCCCACAGTGAAAGGGATTTTAATTCTGGCTAGTAATAGTTAGCTGGGCAGAAATTTGCCTCATTCTTGGGCTCACCCATCTGAGCCTCCTCAGTGTATGGAAGAAGTCAAAGGTGTTAGTTCAAGAGAACAAGCTCCCC
>WAAB01003405.1:139294-156911 GCA_013389865.1 Piaya cayana | reverse complement strand
TGTTTAGGCTGGAGAAGAGGAGGTTGAGAGGAGACCTCATTGCTCTCTATAACTACCTGAAGGGGGGTTGTAGAGAGGAGGGAGCTGAGCTCTTCTCCCAAGTGACAGGGGACAGGACAAGAGGGAATGGCCTCAAGCTCTGCCAGGGGAGATTTAGGCTAGACATTAGGAGGAAGTTTTTCACAGAAAGGGTTGTTGGGTATTGGAACAGGCTGCCCAGGGAGGGGGAATGGTTGGACTCGATGATCTGGTGGGTCTCTTCCAACCTGGTGATTCTATGATTCTATGATTCTATGAAATCCATTGCTTAGCCACCTGATTTTCTTTACCCATGCTTTAGAGCAGTTATTTACCTATTCTTCTTCCTATTAGTAGATAAAATTGCCATGTCAGACTGAAATAAAAATGCCAGTTGAGCAATAATAACTTCCATCTTTTCTACCTCCCTCGCCTTGTGGAGGTTTACTGCTGTTAGATTGTTCCCTTTTGAAAATCTTATTTAATAACTTAATAACAATGATACTTCATTGCTACCTAATGAAAGCAAGACCAGTACAGCTGGTCTCATTATTTTAATGGCTGTCATATCTTGATGCTGGAGTTTAATTGTTATCACCCAACAATACTAGTATTTAAAAAGAGATCAATTTCATTCATAAAGATAAGATGCAAAGGAAACGTGTATCTCTATCAAGGGTCTAATATAGGAACAGGTAATAGAAATGACTTACTTATTTTTCTTTGTTCTTTCTTAGTTCTTTGTTTCTTCAACTATTCACGAAAACAGCTCCAGGTCTTGCTCATTTTTCATTTATAAAAGGGTATAGTTGTATTTTTCTGTGACCAGTTACTGCATCAGGAAATTGTAGGCTAATCAGTGTTCTGATTAGAATGCATGGAGATTTGTGGATAGTACTTGCCAAAAAAATCCTGAGTATAGTGCATACAGCAGCCTTGACAGAGTAGGATTACTGATTTCTGTGGTTCACCTAAGTATCATCAATGGATCTAATTTAAGAGTTTTCTTTCCCTGAAAACAGAGAATATACATTTGCCAAAACTATGAGAAAAATGGCATTTGAATTTCCATAGTTCTAGGGGAATAAATGGAATAAATTGTTAATCAGTTCCTTACATATACATAGAAGAATGCTTTTGAAAGTTGTTATATCAGTTCAGTCTACTGTTTCCACAGATACTCTTAGCCCTTTGATGTTTTTGTTATTGAATTTCTTCTTCATTCAGAAGTGCATTTATTGCTCATAGACCTATATCAAACTGATATGAGGTACTCATACTGCAAAATTTGTCAGAAAAACCTTCAGAAACATAAGCTGCTGCTGGAAGCTACAAATATAAAACCCAACACACTCACATTTAATACTCAAACTGAAAGAGAGAGTTTTACTACTAAATTTTTCTGTTGTTTGTGGAAAACAAATAAATCTTCAAAAGTAACCAAAGACAGAAACAGAAGTGCTGCTACTGGCCCTGGAAGACAGCAGAGCTGCTGTCCTGGAGACCTTAATTCAAAACAACCTCTTAATTGCACAGTCCAGTTCCGTGCAGTTTCCCTATGCCCCCTTTTACTATTTTTATTGGTCAGAACCTTTTGTCTCTGAACAACTCCTGCTGTATTCCAGTGCCAACAGGCCTGCTGCAAAAAGAGACTGGATTACATTTAATTTAGAGTTCTCAGTTCAATTCTTAGAGGAAAAGAGCCACAGATGTTGAAAAAGTATTCCTAGCCTATCTCACCCTTTCAACAGGGAAAAACTAAAGATGAGCGAAGATGGGGAATTTAAATTGTTCTTGGATATCAAGAAGGATAGGGAAAATGGATTATTTTTGTCAACGGTAGTCTGTTGTTGACTTAAATTTCTCTTGCAGTCCATGATAATCTGTAGAACTTTTCATGGTTTTTTTCTGGCTTAGCAAAGTTACTTTTCATTCAATAGTATTGCAGTTTATCATTTGATTTTTCTTTCCTAACTCTTGTACATATGACTTTGAACTTAGTGTTATTGGTTTGAAATTAGTTTTTGTATAGTGAGATGACTTTGAATTTTAATGATATCCTTCAGAGTGCTTGTAATTCCTCTGAATTAAGTTCTACTCACTTTTTAAAAAACAATTATGTTTTTACTCCACTATCTGATCAGTTAGGCAGTACTATAATTATATCAGGCCTTGTAACAGACCTATGTAAGCCTGATTATAATTTCCTTCTAGTTTGAGAGAGAAATACTGACAGGTCCTGTTTTAAACAAAATTGCAGTACTATTTGTATACCCATTTGTACTCACAGTTTACAGTAATACCATCTGCACCAAATCTCCTCAACTTGTTTAAAGGTTATCCTATGAGATTATGTTAAAAGCATTAACAAAGTAAATTAACTTTTACTTTTTCAAGTCTGTTTATGATAAAAAAATTTATACTGGTTGAATGTGTCTTGCTTCTCATCAGAAGCATCTAATATAGTATTTTTCACTTTCTAGTTCTCTGGCTGCTTACAAGATTATTGTTAGCAATTTGTTCCATTGTCTTAGGAGTTGTCAGCTTTCAGATTGGCTATAATAGTATATTCTGTGTTTTTCCCTTAACTACAAAATAAATCCTTTGTTTTCCCACTTCTCTAGTTTCCGACATATTCTTCTCAGGTTCTCAGAGTTAGTAAGATTTTCCTTCCTTTATGTAATCTTTACTTAAAACTTCCTGATCCACTTCAAGTTTCCATACTTCTGCCTTATATGTATTTGCAATATTGTTCTGTTCCAGTCTGTGTTCGCATTTGGCAATGTTAACTGTCTTAGTTACATAAAATATAAACAATATAAAATGTATATTAACTTTCCAATAATTTCAAAACTTTTCTGTGAAAATTAAAATGTAAGAAGATAATATTGATTTCAGTTTATCATTTGCCATTCATTATTTGCTCATTTCTCACGTTAAGTATCATAGAGTCATAGAATCATAGAATCACTATGTTGGAAATGACCCACTGGATTATTGAGTCCAACCATTCCCATCAATCACTAAACCATATCCCTGAGTACCTCATCCACCCATCTTTTAAACACCTCCAGGGAAGGTGACTGGTGTGGTCTTACCAGTGCAGAGTACAGGGCTGGACCTGCTGGTCATGCCATTTCTGATACAAGCCAAACTACTAAGATCGACACTTCCACCCAGCTTAGTGTTATCCACACCCCTACTAAGGGTGCACTCAGTGCCTTCATCCAGGTCATTGATAAAGACATTGAACAGGGCTGGACCCAGCACTGAGCCCTAGGGAACCCCACTTGTGACTGGCCTCCAGCTGGAGTAAACTCCATTTACCACCACTCTCCTCTCTGGGCCTGGTCATCCAACCAGTTTTCCATCCAGGAGAGTGTTCGCCTGTCCAATCCAGAGGCAAGTAATAGACTTATAATTCTTCCTTTTATTTTCTTAATCTTTATAACTTGTATGGTTTTCAAAACAAACAGAAATTAAATGATAAAAAGATAATTTTAGCTGATGTTTATGTGTGCAAGTATATTTGTACCCTAAGGCAGTAAAATTTCTGGAAGTGTTTGGCAACACTTGCAAAAAATATCCAAAGACTCCCTTGCAGAAGTTAAATGTAAGCCATTAGTCATTGTAAGGGGGAACAAATAAGCATTTTTTCCAAATTATTCTCTGAAATGAGAGAAGCGGGGAGAAAATTATGAGTGCTGTTTTACAGTAGTGAATGTGTCTGTAGAGAAATGGAAAAAAACCGTGGTATTTTATAAATACAGTTGATAAGGAAAAATCATGATTGTCTCTTCCATCTTTCAAATCTTAGCAGCATTATCTCAAATAAAAGAAACAAGTCTTACCCATTTAAGCTTTACAGAAAATTGTTTACAGATACTAATACATCACAATAAGGGGAACAAAGTGAAGGTATTTTGAGCAACTGCTTCCTTGCATCACCAAAATAAATCTAGAGGGAAAGTACTAGAAAAGCAGTACACTCAACATTTTATAAAAAGGCTAGAGATGCAAGAAATGTGCTAAAGGGCTTATCTCATTTGTACCAAAGAAGCAGAAGAATCTGACAAGCAAGATGAATACTATAGAGAAAACATTATGAAGAAAGGAAATAACATTAGCTTATTAGAAGTGTATAAAATGAGAAGGTAGTATTAGTTTCATAGAACAATAACCAGTTTAAAAAGTTGTTGTGTTTGAGTTGATTTACAGATTTTAGTATGAAGAACAACATTAGAATATCTGGATACTGGTTCATGCACAAAAACCTCAAGTTTACTGCTAAAAGCTGTTTTGATTAAAATAAATTTGGGAAAAAAAATGGTCATGGGGATGGGTATCTAAGCTGCTCATTGAATGTGAACAAAATTATAGTATCCAGATGCATCCAATAAAATAAACAGAAAATGTAGAGTGTTCCCTCAAAGCATGTATATGTGTTTGAAAGGTTTGTATAGGTACGTGTTAGGGAATACATTACTTGAAATATTTCTAAAAGTAGACCCTTAACCACAGGCTATAGTTTTAACCTGTTCTGCAGTATTGTTCCTAGTACATCATCCTTTTCTGTGTCCGATATGTGGCTACTGCAGAACAATAGATTTAATAGGTTTTCTTTGGAAACTGAATTATTCACCAAAATGAAGCAAATTTAAAGCAGATGGAAGTGTCCTTGACACTGAAAGACTTTTTCTGAATATCTATCACATGAACAAGTTGACAAATACTTATACCCTGTACTGGTGTGGAAACTTAACTGTTGACTTTTATTTCTGAAATCAAGTGTCTCATGTGGTTTATCCAAATCTAATCTCTCATGTCTTTTAGTGTTTGAAATTAGGCTGTTGGCTAGGCCCCACCTTGCAGTTTTCCAAAACTGATTTTTGAACACACATTCAATAACAATTTAGTCTTCCGTCTTTGTTAATACACCATAACAGTAGAACCCTTGGTAGAAAAAGAGCATAAGAAATTGGCTGCTCATCACAAATCCTATCTTTGTTTTTCTGCTGGGTCAGACCTCTCAATCAGTCAAACAGTAGACGGCATCTTCCTTCTCTTTCACATGTATTACAAGACAGGAAAAAAGACAACTCTTTGTCTATAGTATTGCTAACATTTCACACACCTATTGTGTCCCCTTTTATTAATCTCCTGTAAGGTAGATTGTTTTTACTTTTCCAATTCCTCTCCGTACATGAGACTTTCCTTTTATTTTGTACTGCTTTGCATCTCTTTCTAAACTTCCTGTAATTCTATAATATTCTTTCTTGAGAAGGTATGACCAGTACTTTACAAAGTGCCCTAAAGGAAGTCTCACTGTTCATAAATGCAGTGGTAAATCTGTTTGTATGTACATTAACTTTTCCTACGTTTTTTTCCTGTCTTTCTAGTTTTGCTCTATTTTGAAGCTAAATTGTTAAACTATTTTATTTAGGGATATGAAGTTCACATTGCTACATTTCTTTTATTTATACTAACCTTTTATTTATACTAACTCAGCATATTCCATTTAGGATCATAACCAGAAGCAGAATGAGCATGTGCTGTTCTTGTCAGATTATTGAATCAAAAAGGCTTGGAGGGCTTACGTAAAGTGATCCTTTCTGTAGTTGGAACTCTTGCTGTTATCCTTAGGAAGTGGAGTGAAAATGGGAATTGAGGTAGCTCTGAACATGACTAGGACTTGTTAGGTAGCAGTCTGCCTGTTTGTCTCATAGATTAAAAAAAAATATACATTTTTAGCACAGTTGATACTGGGTAAATAGACAGACCCCAAATTCAGTTCTAAGAAAACTAAATCTAATAACACAACATAATATGAACAATTATTTATGAAAAAGAAGCTAATGTAGAGAGCACCATGGAAACATATTGTCAAATTCAGCAATAACACAACTCAATTTACATATTAATTCGCTTCAGTTCTATCAAGTTGACTCCTGATAATTATATTATTATCTTGTTTAATCACAGCAAATATGTTTTGTTCACTTGCTCTCCCATTGAGTTCAGTGAAATGATTGCAAATGAACATTTGAAGCTCTATTACTTTACATAGAGCAACTCTGTATATAGTGATCATTTGGCCAGGATATGAAGAGATCAAGGACAAAAAAAATCATCTCAATAATTTATAAAGGAATAAAAATTATCTTTATAATATAGTATCCTATATTTTACAGGAGGAACATGTCTTGTGGGAAACTAACTTCATGACTAAGAAGGAATGGGTCAAAGTGGATATACAGCTACCAACAGGGCTAGAAAAACTAAAGGTATAAATAAAAAAAGACACATACTTAATTTTTGAAGATGCTTTACCTTATTGTTTATAAAGATTCTAGGAAACTTAAAAAATTGTTAAAATTATATGAATGCTGAATGTCTTGCTAGTATTCATTTCTCAGTGTGCATAAAGCTCTGGTTATACCTCAACAAAACATCTACACAAAAATCAGGTGTTGAACTTTATTAACATGATAAATGATAGGAATGGTTTGATAGGAACGGTTGGACTCAATGATCCGGTGGGTCTCTTCCAACCTGGTGATTCTATGATTCTATGAATCTATGACAGAAAATGAATACAAATCTTACCATATTTTAATTAGTCAGATAACTCCATCCATTTAAATACAAATGCTATTAATTGGGATGATTGAATGTTATTTGTGGGATTGGGTAAACCAATAATTTTGAGAGAATATCTTCTCCTTGAATTTTCAGGCAGAGAGAAGAACACAAAGTTGTCAATATTAATTCTTAAATGAATTTATAAATTTCTATTTTAAGTAATTTTATATTTGCATCTATTTTTCATAGTTCTGTAATTCATCATTATATTTTACTGTCTCAACAATCACTTGAAAATATAATCTTTATGTAAGGGTGAAGACTAAGCCTTTTGCAGGAGCTGATACTTTGACATGTCTTAAAGTATTTCAGCAAGGTGGTAGGTTATAAGTACCCACTGCTGTCTGTCTCTCCTTTTTCCACAAGGACAGGGGTGAATAAACAATAAGATATGTAGTAAGACTACCTATATTTTGTGTAAAATCTGGTCATTGCAAGGGAGCTCTGTCAGAGAGAGAAATTATCCTTTTATCTCTATGTCTATGCCAATAGTAGTAAAATAGCCAGGACCAGGACACAGGCCAATATTAGGCTGTGATAGTCCATATAATTAAGACATTAGCATGGTCCCTAGAAAGGTTTTGATACAAGCAAATTTACTATCTCCTAGACAGTGCCTGGAACAGTTTAAGTGTTGCCAACCGGCAGACAGGGACAAAACCCACTGTATAGAGTAGATGTAGCCATTTTATCTTAAGTGATGAAACAGATATTGGTTGTTAAGCTATGATGTGCAGTTGGTGTCCAAGAACAGTTTCTAACTCATTTTATTCACCTGTGAGTGTACCTAAAAATTCTTCTCTTGGGCAACTGCAAAATGACAATCCTGATGAGAACTCAGAGCAGAAGAGAGTCTTTTTTATATTTCAGGTCACTCTTCTAAAGCACAGTGGAACTGCAATTTTTTGCCAAATGGTTTTGAAATGAGTTTTTCTTTAAGTGGACTTTTACTTAATTTCAGTATTGGAACTAATCAAACCATTTTAGCTGAACATTTTCAGAAATTTCAACCTGAGGTAGTAAAAAAACTCAGCTGCTGATTTGAAATTTGCCATGGTTTTGTAATGGAAAGTATGCAGGCAGGATGTTACTGTTTTATATAAATAAAAATCAGTTTCTCTCTGTTATCTGTTAATGGAAATATTTTCACTGTAACAATCCACAGCTTATGTTTAAAGGAACATTCCAGAGCAGGGAAGGTTTCATTTGTCTGAATAGCATTCAGCTCTTGGACACTACATCATCAGAGCCACCAGGTTTCTGCTCCTCTGAAGAATTTACCTGCAGTGATGGGCAGACCACAAAGCCTGGATCAGCCTGTGACTCTCACCCTGATTGTTCTGATCACAGTGATGAGGATCCAGCAGCCTGCGGTAGGTGAATTGCAATGCTTTAGAAGAACATGGTGCTTAAGTGAATTGCAAAACCTAAACAGGTCTATCCAACAAACAGCTAGGAAACCTGTATATAAAGTTTCTTTTCCTCAGAATATTTAATGATATACAGGCTAGTGACAATGTTCATAGCATTTTCTGTCAAGCTTTTTTCTTCTTCTCATTGCTTTCTATTTTTTTGTCTGTCCTCAGACACATATTTTTGATCCTGATGGTAATTTTAAAGTACCTGCAGAAATGCAACATTTTGCATATTTTTCTTAATTTGAGAGGGATGGAAATCTGCCTCAGGATTGGTTGTTTAAACACTTCTCTAATTTAGGCATTCAGTCAGTTATTGTCAGAAAATATGTTAGATGACATGATATTTGCATGGTGATACAAATTATCATACAAATTCTCTACAGTTCAGAAGCTCCATCTTAGTCATGGTATTTTTGATTGAAGGTAACTTTACTTGGAAGCCACAGTTTCTACTTATAATCAAAAGCAAATGTAAGTAATTGAAATTACTGGAAGGTTTCTATAATAATTCTAAAATATCTTTGAAAGTAAGTTTAGAGATCATCTCACTTCTAAAATCAGTATTCTATAGTGTACATCTGTGTGTATTTTTGCCTGTGACACTAACAATTAAATATGTGTTACAGATTAAAACTATGCACATATTTAACATATTGGTTGCTGCTGAAAGGTGCAAATTAAAATTTTGTATGTCTCTAGATAGCAGGATGAAGAACATTGATAATGCTTTATTTCAAATTTCTTGAGAAGACTTTAGGGACTATTTGTGACTAGATATATTTTTTTTAACTCGCAGTCTGAACCTTTAATTTTTTCAACTACTTAATTAACCATGCAAAAGCCATCTCACATATGCAAATGTTGAAATAATACTTTATATAGGAAGATTTATAGAGTTTTATGTATGAGTGGAAAGTAAACCAACTTTCTAGTCTACAGTGGCTCTCTGACATATATTTTTTTTTTACAAGACTTGACCCTATTATGCTAGCTCTGTGTATTTGCTGGTAAGAGTTTACAGTGTCTTCTCATGCTCTTCAGGAGGAGGAATGGAAAGGAGGAGAACAATACTTTATGAACTGAACTTTATTTTTCAGCGATTTACTGTTCCCACTTCAGGAAAAATGTGAGACAATTGTGGTGAATAATGACTACGCATACTGCACAATCAGATGTTTGTATAGAGTTTGTCATTTTAAAAAACACAACTGTGGTGAAAAAAAAGAAAACAGTTGCATGTAAAACATAGTTAAAATTCTCACATTTAGTGATCTGTAGCTACATTTTTTTTTACTCCATTTCTTCCCCACAAAAAAGGACTCCAAACCCTAAAACCAAACCTGTAACATGTATGATCTTCCTACTTTTATAATTGTGTTTGAACTTGAATAAAGTATAAAAAAATGACTGGGAAAAATAATTTATTTTGAAATTGTGTCTTTTTGTGTGTGCATGTCCTTTTTTCCCAATGCTTGTCTATTCAACTTAAATGATGATGCTTACACATTTCTTTCTAGATACATAGTGTTAGAAGAAATGATAGTGGCTCCAATGTAAGAAATTATGATTTCACCAGACTTCTGTCTTTCTGTTGTCTATCAAGGGCAGTGATGGGCTTGTTCTGATCATAGCCTTACTGCCTCACCAATTCTTTTCATATACGATTTCCAAGTGTAGCTTCAACAGTCAGCATTTCACTACGAGACAGGGGAAAACCTTGAGTCACATTAAAAACTGAGTCCAATTAAATGGCAACAGAATTGGTGTCATGAGCACATGAAAGACCTTGCTCTTTGTATTGTGATAACAACTCTTCTCGTGATCTAAGTATCCCTGTTTAAAAGAGGAGTACCCCTACTATTGAGCTGTAAAATAATAATCATTATTACCATATTTGTTTATCTTTTTTTAAAAACATTATTTTAACTTTATCCTGGTATTTTCCTTTGAAGAACATGTCTTTGGTTACTTAGTATACAACAGAGTAAGCTCTTTGTGTCTACATGGTCATTTATTGATGTCTTTTTGGATATTACTCTTCAGCCACTGCTGTCAGCTTTTTATGCAGAAGACCATTTGCAGGGCTTAGAGAAGCCTCATGAAAGACATGCTTAAGTAAAGAACGTTTAATTTTTTGTGTGACATAGGTTATCTCAAGACTCCTTAGCTAAGGGAGGCACAATGCCTAGACATAATATTAATTACTGTACAGTAAAACAGTGTTGTCTTGGATATCAATTTGTATATTCTACCTCAATGTAATAGGAACTGAAGTTTAATTAACAAGGTACCTTGTAAAAAGCATGAGAATTTCATAATTAATTAAGTACTTAATTATGTACTGCACTAAACAGAAAAGCATGCTCCATTCAATTTTAACATATACAGTGAATCCAGATAATAGATATTAATATCTGTTATTTATTTTGTGCCTTAGGATTTAACTGTTCAAATAACCTTTTTATATCTGGAAGACAATTACTATGGGACTTTTCTACCATGGTGCTTCAACAAAAATGCATTTAATTTTGGTTTTGTGCAATCCAAAAAGGGGAGCAGTATGTACAATCATTTCTGAGGCTGATATGACAGGATGAATGTGCGATGAAATCTGGGAAGTGCTAAGTAGAGTTCAAAAACAATTTTTACAGCTGCAATAAGTAACCCAAAGAGTTAAGTGTAGCTCTTTGTGAAGCTGTTCTGGACTAGGAAAGAAAACTCTTAAATTATACTATTTTCTTATCAAAACAACTAATTGAAATGAAAGAGTATGTGAGACTGTTATACAGGTTAAGTTGGTCTAATCCATGCCAACTGAGAAAACGGTCCTTTACTTTGGCAGTAAAAATTTCCAGGAGACCTAAATAATTCATAAATTTAAAGTTCATTTAAAAAAATAGATAAAGCAGAAACGACACATCTTTGCTTTCATTGTATTTCAGGCACTAAGTATATTTTTTCCCCATTTATTAATAATAAACTTTCTGGTAAAATTAATCTTTTAAAAATATGCAATATTACTTTCATAATCTGTCAGCAGCCTATGAACAGGTCTCATCTTTAATATGATACAGTTTATTCTCTTATAGATGGTTTTCTTCATGGTTCAGTTTAATTAAGAAGAAAAGGGCCCTGCCTGACCTGTTGCCTGCATTCTAGAACTTTTTTTCATCTGAATACTCTGTATTTCAGTGAAATATAAAAGCCGTTCATTAAGACTCTGTACATCCTTGTACTAAATAGTCAGTTCTGGTGTTAAATTGTTGCAATAAATTCAGATTAATGATATTTTATTGCTGGTTTTCTTACAACAGCTAATTATACTATATGGGATTTTGAGACTGACCTTTGTGGATGGAAGCCACTAAGCTTAGGTGATGCTAACTGGAACATAATGAAAGAACAGGCTCCCCTTGATAGGAGACTCCCAAGTAGAGGTCTTACAACTAATATCGGACATGGTGAGATTTATTTTATTATTATTATTTTCCCGTCTCTGATCATTATTTGTACATTTAAATAGTGACAGTGATAATAATGAAATATTTGAAATGTGGATGCTATGTAGAATGTATATAACATAGGTACTATTAAAGATAACTAGTCTTTTGGTGAGGCATTTTGTTAGATGAGATTTAGTTTCTATGTGTTTGTAACCTTCATTTTCTGCTGGAGCAATCAATGAAGCATGGGACTAGATGCAGCCTTCAGTTTTTTGAGATAGTAGTGTTTGAACTGACAGCTAACTTTATTCATGCATATTATAAGCATCTTTCTACTCAATATTCACAAAGGTGCCATTTTTAGAAGTATTATTTGGACTAAATATCACTGTAACTTTTTGTAGAGTAGAGGTAAATTAACCATTTTTGTCTGGAAAATAGAACAAACTGTTGTTCTTCTTCAGCCCATAGTTGCTACACAATGTCTTCAACTGGAAGGTCATTTTAAATTATTTTTCCAAAATGAAAATGTTATTATACTGCAATGTACAAAACTAAAACTGCCTAGCATATCAGCCATTGTTAAATAATATTGGGAAATATTCTATGACTTTAATTTTATTAAAATTTCTCTATTACACTGAGTCTAGTGGAGGTTAGGTTACTTTAAAATCTGAGTTACAGCCCCATACCCCTTTAAGTATTTTTTAATTATGTGTAGTCTTTACAGTTGGACTTCCACACTTCTCTTTCATGTTCATATTAAAGGAATTTGAAATACTAAGAACTCCACCTTGAGTATTCAAAGGTAGAGGAATGCTAGGATTAAAATTCATCTGAGCAAATGCTAGGGGGATGTGAGTCTGTGTGTGCATGCTATGCAACAATTTCAACTACTCCTTCAGGTTGTGACAGTTTCTTGTGATACCACAGACTGCTTGTCTCTCCTCTCTCCTGGGGACGGCAGCAGCAAATTTTGATTAATGAAGATCTTAAAGAGATTACTGTAAAACCTTAGCTGCAAATTAAAAGAGGATTCTTTAAAGTACCCTTGCGTTACAATGAGGGGAACTTTGCTCACATCACAGAGAGCAATATACTTGTTTGTACAAGGACCTGTAATGGTCACCTCTTTGTGCCACTCTTGCTAAAGTGATGTGATTATTCACATGGGGCTCGACTTAACCCCCTGCTTCATTACGTATCCATGGGAAATAAATGGCTAAGGAGTGTGACTGTGGCAACACAATAGCTGATTTTCCAAGATGCAAGGCAATATGTGTAATATCCATGTGCAAACAAGAATGAGCCTTTAATGTTGTTTTGCATAGACTTTAATGAAAAAGTATCAGTATTCAGTGAAGGCAGCACTGATGGCATTCAAAATATGCTGCTTTAGGGCCCCTTGAAGATGTTTATCCTTCCCTACCTTTGTCTGAAACACATCTGCTGTAGTTCAAATCCAAAGGCAGTTTGTTTGCCAGAGTTCAGATTAGATCTTTAATTAAGCTTTCATCCCCACTAGCACAGACAACAATGTCAAGTCTGTGGACCCCATGAGAAAATATAGCTTATTCCATTGGCTCCCATGGTCTGCAACATTGTTAGCATGCTTAAAACTGGCTGGGCTTCACTGACAGTGAATACTGTACCCTAAAGAAAATTAATTTTTGTTCCAAATTATGTTTGAAGCATTACCTAAGCCAACCAAAATGTGCCCTTTGGGGATCCCAGCTGAGTTCTATGGTGTTTCATCTACAGGGTGCTCCATGTTGCAGCTCCTGCAGTCCCTTCACCTTACCAACCTGTGCAGAGAGCATAAGGGCACTGTGCGAAGGTGATGGGAAATAGTTGTAGTGTTTGGAGGATGGAGATTTAAGGTTTTTGCCTAAAGAGGTAAAAAAAAAAAAGCCCAGTGGATATGCACATTGAAGCCCTCACAGAAGGGGCAACTGAATGTCCTTTGCAGTGCTCGGTATTCACTTCCTCGGGTCTAAGTGCTTACAGGTTCCATGACAGAGTGGCCATTGCTGCCGAAATAGCCTTTTTCCCTTCCTTCTCTTTCTTCATCTTTGGACTAAGTCACATTAATTTTTCTGTGGAAGAAAGAGGGAGGAGCATTTAGCAATTCCGTCTTTTCTTTGCCTCCATACACACTGGCTGTCATAACCTATTACAACACCTACCTCGTTATCTGCAGAGACTTAACTGACAGCAAAGCTGCTTCATTTATGAATAAGTTTTATTTACCTCATGGTGGTCATAGTTAGCTCTCTGAGGTAACTATATTCCATTGGAGCATGACATATTTCTCATATTTCTTTGGTTTTATTTATAGGAGCAATCATTTACTTCAGTGGATCACCTCAGGTGAACACAAATGTGGCCATATCTCATCTAGGGAGCCCTTTCCTTACCAAGCTGTCCCCTGGGCTTTCCTGCTGTCAGGTAACAGTTTGATATTAACTGTCCCCACATTTGTAAACTATCAGTCACCTAGTGGGCAGATATGGATTCTTTATGCTGTAAGTGCTGCTGCAGAAAAAAATAACTCCATTTTGCTGCCAGTGGAAGGAGATACAGACTAATTCTTTGGGGGGAGGGAGGCACAGCAAGCTCCCAACTGCTTTACTGCCAAATTTCAGATTATTATTCTGTCTAAAGCATTCACCAGGTGACTCAAATATAAGACTATGCTTTAGAATTTTGTATGGTATGACAAATTTAGCTGGACAACAATGTTAGGGCCATATGAACACACAGTCTGCCTTTCAAGTGAAAGTTGGCAAAGAGTCATTCTCTCATCTGTAGTCAAGTAATACTGAATAGGCCCCCTGTGGTCTGTAGTTGCTGTACAGTTTTACTACATTGGTGTGACCAGATACACTATATTTTAGTGATGGTTGAAGGAGGATGCTTTTTAAGCTGATAATCACAGTACTTGAGACTTTACCCTGAAGTGCCTTGATTTTTTTTTTGTGTCAAATATCTGTGACAAAAGCAACCAGTCAGGATGATGGTTGATCTGAAAAACTAGAACACTACCTGGATTAAAATGGGTCAGGAGGGCTAAAAAATAGAAAAGTCTTACATGAAAAATGAAAAGAAAGTTTTATAACCAGAAACTTATACTTTTCCACAAAATATGTAAATTTAAATCATAACTTGTACAAATATATAGAATATATATAATTACAATATTAAAGAACATAATGCAAGAAGACAGTTCAGATGGGTTCTTTGTTAGTCTTTTTGGCCACTGAAGAAAACGAATAGATGTTATATAGTTTTATAGGTATTTTATTTTTCTTATGAGGCTTTTTTCCCCCTATTCTGTAACTTTTCAAAGCTTAAGCCATACTGGGGGAAGTTAAGTTGTGTACTTATGATGTTATTTTTTTTCTGCTAATGTGTAATGCCTCCTGATTTAGGAAGTAACAGAGAAGAAATGGGAAAGATAAGGAGAGCTTACAAAAAAAAAATTATTGTGCTCAGTGGCAAAAAGAGGCTTTAGAGAAACAGAATAAAGTTTAGACTGTTTTCTTAATTTTTCAGACTCAATGTAGAACAGAAACTTTCATTTCACTTAGGAAAACTTTTTTCAAAAATAAAAATGTCAGAAAAAAGTGCGTGGAGGAACTGCACTTAAAAAGACCAACAAGCAGAAGAATTTTATTCCAGCAGCATCTAGACTTCTTAGTTGTTGGGTTATTTTCCTAAAACAAATATTGGTTTAGACAAATCTGTTTTACTTAAGACTGTGGCTGTCTTGGACTGTGCCCATCAATAAGTTACCAGAACTCAGCTGAATAGTTGCAACTTGCAGCTGAGGAGTAGAAGGATCTTAAATTATTTAAGAACAGCACCTTGTTGCTATTTAATGTACTCTGCCAGTTCTTAATCTTTGCATATCTTCTTAGCATTGTAAAGAATCAGAAATAAAATAGGTGTAGAATGAAATCAAGCAAAATGCTGCTGCAGGGAACACAGAAGGCCTCTCAGCATCCCATCAGAGCCCTGCATGTTGCGTTACACTCAGGATACCAACAGCCTTTTTTCTCACAATTAATTTGTTTAGGCAATTCCATACCTCTTTTGTAGACTTTGATATTGAGTAAATAAGAACCTTTCAAGTTCAGGTTAGTTTATTTCAGAATCTCTTGAGGTGAACTGGGCACAACTGTTTTGCAAATCAACAAATAATTCTGTTTAAATCTGTTGTAGAGTTTGGTCTGCATTCAAAATAAAAATAAATGCAGCAGGGATGCACATGCATTTCTGCAGATCAAAGCCAGAAAATAAACCCTTTTTAATTTTGACTGTGCATATATTGAATGTATTTAAGTTTCCCAGGGCAAGTTCTTATCCAGCTATACATGTTTGAAAAGAGATTTTTTTTGAAGACTGGAAGTCTGGATATCTGCCACATTTTCCCCAGAGACTTTTATTTTTGGAAAATGCACCGAGTTTGAGTTGCTTGTTAGGGTCTGTATCGTTTTGTTATGCATTCTGTGTGTAAATGTGAGATGTTGCCCTCTGTTGGATGTCCAACTGTGAGGATAAAAGGATCCACATAAAGAGAGCTGTGTTTATTAATAGCTTTACAAGTTCTTTGGCTCCAGTTATGTGAGAAAAAAAAGAAAAGAAAATCAGAGTTGAGGGTTAACATTTCTATATTGTGCCTTACTGGTTAATTGAAGCTCAAGTTTTTGGAGTCATAGAAGGAAATTTCTACTCCCAGCTGTCTGTTTATGGTTCTTTAATCAAAAGAGTAGTAACTGTAAAGTAAAACATGAAGACACAGAGGGAGGGTCATTTAATTTCTTATGTAATTACGACATATTTTTGTTTGATAAGCTGTTTTATAAACATACAACTTACATCTAGATCATTTAAGCTATAGTTCTTCAAACAGCTCAATTTTGAGAGTGTTTGTATTCCTCATGCTTTTCACTGCAAAAAAAAACAACTTACATGAAAGTATTCCAATTAATTAATTCATCTAGAGGGTTTGTTTTGTATAATGCATGCATTTTGAGTGGGAAATAAAAGAAATATTATGGGAAATTTCAAGACTAAGTCCTGTAGCTATGAAGCCATAAGATATTAAAAAGTAACAGTGTGTTGTAATAAGAATATTTCCACCAATAACAACAGATTTGCCTTGTGCTCTGTAACATAAGCAAAAAAGAAACTTCCCCCTCAGACACAGCAGGTGTTGTTTCATTGGTGTATTTGCCAATTTTACCAATAAAATTCAGGGCCAGAACTGAAAAGTAATGAATCCATATGTATGACAATTTTCAGATTAGTCATTTATTTGAAAGGGAGTTCTTAAATTCATTGGTCCTATTCTTCAACTTCCTTGGCACAATAAGAGTCTACAGCTTGAACTGAGATGTTAATATGATTTCTTGAAGTAAAGACTTCTCTCAGAGTCTGATTACTCTTAAACAACTTGAAACTAATAAATAAATAAATAAATAAATAAATAAATGTTATGAAAAAAGATCATTTGAGCACAAACAAGGAGGAGACATTGGGGACACAGCTAGACAGGCACTTATGGAAGGAGGAGATCCATGCGGAAGGAGGTATGATTCTGAGAGGACTGCAGCTGCAAGTGACCTTTTCTGGAACAGAGACACCTCCAAGGGACTGTGGCTGTGGGTGACACATACTGGAGTGGGGACACCTCAGAGGGACTGTGGCCTATCAAAGCTCTGAGCTGAAACAGTGGAAGAAAGGTAAGAGCTGTAAGTAGAGGAGCGAAGCTCATAGGGAGCACAAGACAGAATCCATTGCTCAGTTGCTCAACTCCTGCTTCACCTGTTACCTCACTAAGGGAATTGGGCCATATTAAGCACAATCTGCAGCAAAATTTAAGGAAATTAAGGAGGGGGACAGACCAAGCATTGTCAGCCTCCGGCCTGGACAGGCACACACTCTCCTGGGTGGAGAACTGGTTGGCTGGCCGGGCCCAGAGAGTGGTGGTAAATGGAGTTAAATCCAGCTGGAGGCCAGTGACAAGTGGGGTCCCCCAGGTCTCAGTGCTAGGTCCAGCCCTGTTCAATGTGTTCATCAATGACCTGGATG
>WAAB01003405.1:101680-132137 GCA_013389865.1 Piaya cayana | reverse complement strand
CTCCTCAGATAGCAAAATCACCAACGTCCGCTCCCCAGAGGCTCAGACAGACACCCGTGCTGGAGACCGGACCCAAACTAAGATGGATCCCTGGCCGGAAAGAGGAGGTGTGTCCCACCCCCAATTACACCCTTATTTACGTAGAAGGAAGTTGTGTGGAATACTTGGTATTTGTAGTTTTTTTTTTTTCCTTAGCCACAACCTGACTATTCTTAAAGGGGTCAAAATCAAACCATTACATGGTCACAGACTTGTGTACAAATTGCATGTTTTTTATACTTAATTTTGATGTGAAGATACCACAGCTGATCTAGTGAATAAAACATCTGTGTGCACACATGGTTAAAGATGTAGTTTATGCTGTGTCAACATCATCTGCTCAGATGTGCCATGACTTCTGTCTGGGCAATGTCGTGCATTTTCTCTACCTGGAAACTAACATGTGGGAAAATAGAGGGAGATTGTACATCTTGGATTCTCTCTCTACTGAATTTTCCCCTTCAATTATATAGAAGGATCATTCCATTGGATGTAGAAAGTCAAACCCTTGGCAAAATAAGGATGACCAAAAAAGATGAAGAAAAACTAGTAATAAATATTTCAAACACGTGAAGAATAGAAAGCCTGGTAGAGTCTGTAGGGCCACTTGAGGGTTAAAGACAGCATGTAAGTAAATAAGAAATAGAAAAAAGGTAGAAAACAGAGTACTAGTGAATAAAACAGATCGGTGCGTGTGTGTTCACAGTGAAAGAGGTTATAGGACAACTGCATAATTGAACTTCTATCAAGCAGCAAGAATCAAATGCATTTCACCTAGGCTCTACCAGCTTGCTCTGTTCTTGTGCCTTCCCTAGGTGTTAAATCATTAGTCTGAGATTAGTTGAAGGTTTCAGGGTTATTTTATCTCAATGTATTTATCCATGCTTAAGTTAAATGTGTGGTCTGATGCATCCTTTCTTTAGTGTTTGGTCTCCACTACAATTACAGATGCAGGAAGTGTGAACTCAGATTTACGATTTTATTTGTTTATTTGCCTCTTTTGGTGTAACGATCTGTGTCCAAGGTTTGTCATATTGCCTACTAGTGTTCTCCTGGGAATATGGGACAATTTCTTCTACTGAGCAAAAGGCAAATCAGAAATAACTCTCCACATTCCCTTATCATTATGTTCAGTTGGTGAATTCTCATTCATTTCCATCATGCCTAGGTCCTTGAGTATTTGTACATATTTTTAAAATATAATTGTATTCAATCAAAACATCCTATTAAAAATGTCTTCCTTTTATATTTTATTTGTCGCGTTTGATATACATAATTTTAACACTGACATTTCTGACCTACATACACCATATCTATAGGAAACTTAAGTTTTCTTCTTTATTTGCGGAATGATTTAGGCTTTTTTGTTAAGTGGTATTAAAAACTGTGCATTTCTATGAGTGTTGCTTAATAATCCAAAAAACCGTATATTTTTCCAAGCCCTAATCAACAATAATATTAACTTATGGGGTTAATAATTTTTCATTCTTTTTTGAAAATAATGATATATACTTTAATGTGACACAATTCTTAAACCAGAGCTAAAAGAAAAAAAAACAAACCTGAAGAAACTACTGTATGAAGATAAACATTATGTAGTTCCTGTTTCCAGAAGAATTCATTTGATTCTGAAATGTACATTTTCTGTAATATAATGGCTAGGCCACTGGAACTTGCAATAAGATATAAAATAATCATAGAATCCTGACAGTCATGGCTGAATATTTGTTTACTTGTTCAATGTAAACAATCAATAAATTATTTCTTAAAAATTCTTGAAATAATTTTCTCAGTGGTTTCCATTCATGGCCTGCTATAATTACAGAGCTCAAGAATATAATTTTGTGATTGAAAGAGGATTTTTTTTTTAAAGTACAGAAGAGGGAAACCTGATATTTCTTCATTTTATCATAATAAATATTTGTCAATTTACATTCTTTTGTACATGACACCCTTTCACTCCTTTCTTCCCTTTATTTTGTATTATACACATTTCCTAAAATATCACTGTTCTTTTAAATGAAGAATTGAAAAATGCAACTGAATATGTTCTTCAATTATTTTTCACTGCAGTAGTTAGTGTTTCAGAGGCTTCTTTTTTGCTTTTGTTACCGTTAGCATTCTTGCTGAGATTCAGGAAATAAGGGACTTGATTTCTGGCTCCTACATTACTTTCTTAAGTGATCTTGCAGAAGGCTTTTTACTGCTTTGTGCATTCTTCTGTTATGTTTCTGTAACCTGATGATTGTGAGGCCTGTTTTCAGTGCCTCCTTGTCTNTAAAATAATCATAGAATCCTGACAGTCATGGCTGAATATTTGTTTACTTGTTCAATGTAAACAATCAATAAATTATTTCTTAAAAATTCTTGAAATAATTTTCTCAGTGGTTTCCATTCATGGCCTGCTATAATTACAGAGCTCAAGAATATAATTTTGTGATTGAAAGAGGATTTTTTTTTAAAGTGCAGAAGAGGGAAACCTGATATTTCTTCATTTTATCATAATAAATATTTGTCAATTTACATTCTTTTGTACATGACACCCTTTCACTCCTTTCTTCCCTTTATTTTGTATTATACACATTTCCTAAAATATCACTGTTCTTTTAAATGAAGAATTGAAAAATGCAACTGAATATGTTCTTCAATTATTTTTCACTGCAGTAGTTAGTGTTTCAGAGGCTTCTTTTTTGCTTTTGTTACCGTTAGCATTCTTGCTGAGATTCAGGAAATCACTTTCTTAAGTGATCTTGCAGAAGGCTTTTTACTGCTTTGTGCATTCTTCTGTTCTGTTTCTGTAACCTGAGGATTGTGAGGCCTGTTTTCAGTGCCTCCTTGTCTGCTTTGCATGCATCAGCTGCACTGCCTTTAGAAGGCAGCACTTGTTTTACTGAATACATTGCATATAACGACAGTCAGTTTTTTCCTGTAGGTCTGTTGTTTTATCCAGTTATTAAGAAACAAATACCTTACCTTGTACTTTGTCTCCCCATCCCCCTTTCCCAGACTTCATAGAATATCTGTGAAATATTAGAAACACGTAATTTCCTTTTCGTACTGCAAATTTGTTTAGTAGTGTCATGTATAGGGATAAAAGAAATGTCTCCTTCCTCATTTCAGCTGCTATATGTGACTTTGAAAGAGAAAGCTGTGGTTGGATTGAAACTGCAAATGCAGATGGATTTGACTGGGTAAGAAGTTCCAGTAGAGCTCTTACACCTGCTTTTCAGAAGCAAGCTCCTCTGCATGATCACACCTTTAACACATCTGAAGGTAAGACAAACCAGGCCTAGAAACAGAGAAGTGACACAGATACCTGCCTTTTAATCAGATTTAAAGTGGACACCATGAATGCTTTAAAAACCTTTAGGAAACACTTTCTTCCTTCAGACTAAAAATTTGTTTTCTCTTTTATTTTGATAGGTCATTTTATGTTCATTCTGAAAAACAGCAGCAGCATTTCGCAAGTAGCTCGACTACAAAGCCCAAAGTTCAGTCAAACCGGATCAAATTGCACATTGACATCTTGGTATGAAATAATTTAAATTTAAAATTAATGGAACATTTCACATTGCTTGTCTTGGACTCAAATTGAGGTTACACCTTGCAATAGAGATACCTTCTTCTCCAGTATTTATTTCTTTTTATTCGTTATTCATATAGTCATCATTGTGAAAAATGTATGGAAATAAACTGAAGTACTTAGAGAATGAAACAAAACCCTGGGATGACTTTGTTGCCAGACTTTGAGCAAAATAATGTAAAAGAATTGTGTCTGCTTATACAGAGACAAAATCCATAGTTGTTTTGCTGATATTTCTACTTTGGTCAAGTAAATTTAAAAATGCTATGGAATTTTGTAACAGGAAACAATCAAAAAAACTAGTAGCTTCTTGAGTCACCTATAGTATCCAAAATTAGACTGCATGTTCTTTAAGCTAAAGCTCCAGTGCAAGAGTTGGAGCTTTGCTGACAATCCTTTTTCTACATACATAGCGAACACCCTACCCCTCCCTTTCAGTTACTCTCTTGTCTCAACCTCTGTGCAATTTTGTCAAACAGGGACAGAAATAATAAACTGAGATAATCCATGTACTAAGGTGAAAAGTGGTACTACTGTTTAAAGTTTTAGGCCTGACTTTGATATTGAATGCAGCTTTTCTCAATGCTGTCAAGTACATTTGCCATAGGAAGAGGAAATACCTTTTTATCAAAGACTCGAGACTTGAAACTGGAGTATGGGTCTGAAATTACAACTTGTTGGTTCTTTTCCTGCTTCTATTCCCAGTTTTATTGGGTGATTGTTCACCTATATATGCAGGATTTCTAAATGCTTTGAGATCCTCCAGTAATTCTGTAAAAACACGATGTGTTAACAATAGCACAAAAGGTGTGCTTTTGCATTCAGTGAGTGTTCAGTTTGTCCATCTTGAAACTTTACAACTGTGTATTGAATTAAATTTGTAAAAAACATTATGCATCTGAGTGAACAGTGTTTGTTGCTTAATATGAAAGCAAATGTTTCTCTTAAATCATGGGTTATAATTTCATTAAGTATACTTCTCTCATAATCTTCAACTCTTGAAACAAGCTCTAGAGTGATGCAGCAACCTACCCTATCACTATACAGCAAGTGGATTGAATTACAGGTAAACTGGAAATTGGCACAGTGGACTTCCTATGTTTCACAGGGCTATGACAGAAAAGATCTGGCCATTATACTTGATGTTGTCAACTCTCATAATTTACACCTTTTATTTTTTTGTTATCATTTTAGGTATTACAATTATGGAGAGTCAGTTGGAGCAGCAGAGATGCAATTGTTTGTGGATGGGCTGAAACAGCCTACTGTCCTTTGGAGGGCATATTACAACGAGGGAAATCAGTGGCTGAAGGCAGTTATTCAGCTTGGACGCCTTCCACGTCCTTTCCAATTATCACTTGATAAAATCAGTCTGGGATTTTATGATGGTGTCTCAGCAATTGATGATATTGCATTTGAATACTGTGCTCTGCCACCTCCAAAATTAAGTTGTGAAGGTCCTTATCATTTCTGGTGCAGACACACAAAAGCATGTATTGACATTTTATCGGTCTGTGATCTTGTGGATAACTGTGGGGATGGATCAGATGAAGACAACTGTAGTAAGTGCTTCCCATTATTGCTTGCTTTACACTAAATCAAAATTTACTTGCCAAATGAATCCTTGGAGTAAAAACACACAGTATCATTACAGCCTATCAATGCTACAGCTAGTGATGATTCTACCGAATATAGTTACTGGAGAAAGACTGAACATTTTTAGCTTAAATGCATATGATGAGTTACAACTGAGGGTAAATACAACTCAATCATCTCCTATATTCAAGGGAGTCATATTTTGTTAACTTTTGTAAAATACACACATGCATTGCTAGTTTATTTTATCTGTATCGAGGATAATAATCATGCTGCTCATAATTGTCCCTTCCAAAGAAAGAACTTGTAAGAACTGACAAAAGCTGTGGGTCATTCACATTTTTAACCGTCACCTTGCAGTGCCAGAGGGTGCTGTCTATGAAATTCTCCCTAAAGCATACATTGATCAATTTTAAGAACTCAAAAACATTAATATAAAATAAAATTAACTAGTAGTTGCTTTATCACATCCTGAGGTAACTGAATTATGCAAATCACAATGAGTTTGAGAAACAGGTTAACTTCCATGCTTAAGGATATAAAACTTATGCTGATGGTTGCTGACTATCAACTTAAAATTGACCTGAATTTAAAAGAAAGTGAAGGTTTTTCAGCCTATCTCAGTTTTCACACTTGTAAAACATCTATCTTCTTTATAAGCCATTATGAGGTCTGTATTAAGAAAGTACTATATGACTTGCAGTTTAAAACATTATAAAAATAAAAGACTAATAAAAAATGAATTTGGCTATTATGTCAGTTACTGTTTATGAACAACAGATTAAAAGATGAAATGCAACTTCTTCACCACTGATACACCTTTTATTTTTTTTATATTAGAAGTAATTGGTCTAATCAATATGTTTTGCCTTGGTGTCAGATAATACATTTCAGTAGTGTTATAAATACCTCTCCTGAATTTAGCTTTAATAAAGCTATCAAGACACTATTATTTAGCTTAATAAACATCAGAAACTCCAACAGTATTTAGGACAGCTTCTGGCATTCAAAACCATATTGGGTGACTTAATACACATACTTAACAGCCTATATCCTATTGTTTATTACAGTTTTAAATCTTTTACTCAGTTAACTATCAGTTAAAGAACATTGTGTGCTTTAACTCTAAAAATACCTAAACTTAATGATATGAAAAATAAAATGTTCTTCACAGTTCTTTTTATTCAATAAATGAATTATATACAATTTGCCATATACATATATTAGAAAGGGAAGGTAATTACATAAAATGTGTTAGGGTTTGGGGTTTTTTTGTCCAGGCAAGTGTATATTTTTATTTCAGAGATGAGGTTTTGCAAGGAGAAATGTGATTTTCTCTATATTAGAAAGAATTTTTTTTTCAAGGAGAGAATGATTTTTTTCATAAGAAAAACTATCATATCAGAAAGGTAAAGGAAGTATATTAAAGCATGATCATTACTTAATACTGCTTTCCCTTGATAGTCTATTCTGTTTACATTTCAGACCCTGACCTACAATGTAACTTCGAAAATGGTCTGTGCAATTGGGAGCAGGACTTCGAGGATGACTTTGACTGGATCAGAGTACAGGGGCCAACACCCACTCTTAATACAGGCCCTTTTAAGGATCATACAACAGGCACAGCCAGGGGACACTATCTCTATATGGAGTCCTCCAAGCCACATCAATTCCAAGATAAAGCAATTCTGCTTAGTCCTCTCTTCAAGCCCCCTGGCAAAAGACCCTGCATATTCCGCTTCTATTACCATATGTTTGGAAAGCAAGTATACAAGCTGTCAGTCTTCCAGAGAACTGTGAGTAACAGCAAGGGATGGCTGTTGTGGTACAAGTTTGGAAATCAAGGAAACAGATGGATCAGACAGACGCTCTACATCAGCAGCTCTAAGCCGTTTCAGGTACAATCCTTTCTGGGTTGAGAAGTGCTTATTTTCTACAATGCATAGACCTGCAAATATATAAATGACTGTGCAATCTCAAAGCTATTTGTAACTGTCTGATCAAATTGACATTGCAATATCTTTGAAGGGTTTTTTTAGGAAATATGTATGATTTTTTAATGTAATTTACTTTTCCTCAAAAAAAATTGTTTTAGTATTATGAATAGGAACATGACATGTGTGGCAAGGCTTCAGCAGTGGGGAGGCAACAGCAATGTCTTCTGTCAGAAGCTGTTAGAAGCTTTCACTATGTTAGAAGCTTCTCATCCACCAGTATTCCTAAGTCCTCCTCTTCAGGAATACTCTCAATGAAAATTTATTGAACAATACTAGCTTATGAAAGTTTATATGCAAAATGAAACTGCAATTAAGTGGATATAAAATGCATTTGCTATTTTCCTATTATACAATCGGTTAAGAAAAACAAACAATCAAATCCACTGTGATTATTTTATTCTTATTATCAATTAGGTATTACTTTAGATAGTAATGGAATATTGACTGAAAATTAGAACGGTACATTTGCTATGAATATATAATAGCACTATGTTCTACAAAGGCAAATATAAGGCAACCTTCTTTTTCCAGCTACTATTTTTAGTACCTTTTGTCTTATTTTTATGTTCTTCTTAGTGCAGAATCCAAACTGCTTGTATTTTAAGGGCCTGATTCTGAAACATTTATGCCCAAGTATATTGATTATGGGGAATACTAGATTTCCCAAGCTCTTAAATAGCATTTTAAAGCACATACAATGGTCTGGAATATGACTCAACATGGGAAGACAGACAACTGAAGCACAGTTGACCCCCTTCCCTTTTATTTGTACATTGCTATTTTTACCTTTGACACTCTAATATGATGGGTTTAGGTATAGTGGTGGCACCATTCATTGCTCATGAGCTAAAACAAGACAAGTTTGTGTATTCAGAAGTTTTAACAGTTTGGTGGAAAAAAACTTTCTGTCCTGAAACTGATCTCTGGTTTATTTAAAGCAAAACATTAATTGTGTCTTCATTTTCTTCTGAAGTTCTGAATACCTCCATGTCTTACGCAGGCTGAGTTATCAAAGCGTAAGCTCTGACCAGACCTATCTCAGGTTTTCTCACATAAGGAACTTTAACGTTGGCATTTTACTGTGGGTTTTAAATGTATCAACAGTAATTAACTTAGTTGTCCTGTAAAATCTTTTTGTCTGTTTTGGTGCTACATAGTATGATGAGTTGCCTCTTGCAGTATCTGTGAAGTAGAAATGTTTAGCATGACTATAGTTATAGATTTTTTTCTTTCTTTGTTTGTTGTCTTTCTTTTGTCTGTTGTTGTAGCCACCTGGTGCTGAAATGGGAGGCATTCCCTGTTACAATCACTGAGCATCATTTCTAGATCAGCCAGTGGAAAACATATCTGAGAGTCACTAGGATCCCCTCAGTCTTGCAGGCATGAAAGCCAGACTTCAGGAAGGCTTTGTTTTACTTTGCTAAAACAGGATATTGTGTGAAATGTTACAAATGTCATCTGTCCCAGCTTAGACAGAAAATGAGCTTGGGAGATTTAACCCTAATAGCTTTTGGTTTTCTGTTGAAAAGGAAACCTTGGGACACTTCCAAAGAAAACCTTAATAAAATTAAATTTTTTTTGCAATACTTTGGATGAAAGAGAACATTAGTTCTGAAATTATTTTCTGATTTAGTCTCAGCTTTAATCATGCATTATTTGTGATCTGTATCAATACCATCAAATATAATACCAGTGGTATGGTTGTTCAAATGGGAAGGGTGAGGTGTTAGACCTAATTATTTCTGACACATATATCCTCAAATAGACTTCTTAAATGATGTTAAATCAAGAACTGACTGTATTTTCTATCAGCAGAATTTGTCTGAAAACACAGAAGAATCCAAAGGAAGTTTTTTTCCTTTATGAGACACTAGATATAAGGTGTAGGGCCATGTAGTGATTTGTTAATCAAACCCAATAAAGATATTATTGCCCTAGTAGGCAGGAGATTGTGGGATACAGAAGGGAGGAGAATGCAGGACCCTGGCTGTTGCTAAGAGCTGTAGATAACTGGGCTAAAACCAGACTTTGCAAGACTGGAAAACAGGAAAGCATAACTGAGTTATTTGGGCAAGTGGAAAGGTACTGCCTCAAAGAGGTGTGGGTATAAAAGTGATTGCTTGTGCTTAATAAAGTAATCTCATTTGTCACCTCAAAATGGGGTTACTACAATAAGTTGATTTTTTAAAAATATTATTTTAAATCTTCATTTTTTCATATTTTAATTTCTATTATGAAGCTATAGGGTGTATTATACCTTTTCTTATGAAGATTTTCAAATTCAAAGGCAAATTATCTCACTCTAAGCATTTTTTTTCAGTTGTTCTTATATTTCAGCCATAGAATCAATTGTGTAGGTGCACAATTGCAGATGAATTTTTAAGCTTGGTGATAGGGTTGTTTTAGGTTTTTCTTAATTATACCCAGCTGCTTCTTTTATCATGGTTCTGATATGCCCTTGACATAAGATCAATTTGATGTCAAATACATGTATAGTAAACTTATGTTATTTGCACACAGGCTTTTACCACTCATCTAAAAAGAGAAGGGCTAAAATATGTCTTAAAAGTACTACCAGGTAGCTGGTCACAATCACTTAAGTAATATCTAAATTCTTATCCTCTACTCCCTCCGTTTTCATTCCTCAGTGAGATGAGATAGTGATTCTTCTTTGGAGGCTCTATAATAAAGGAAACAGGATCAGAAAGCTCACTCTGGTTATTTCTGCAATTCTACCTGTTTCTTGCAATTACTTTCCGAGATGAGAGCAAATAGGCTGATACCCCAATCACAACCATTTTTGTAGTGAGAAAAAACAGGATTCTAGTGGGAAATGGACTTTTTAACATAATAGTACTTTCCAAATAATTTAAAAAATGATTTTGAGTTCTGTTTCAAACAAAACCTTATGCTATTGCAAATTGTTAACTTTCAGAATTTAATGTTTTTATTTCATGCATCTGTAGTGGTGATAATGATATTTCATACATGAATAATATAGCAGGATTTCTTATAGTCAACTGAATACCCTCTATATCTATTTAATAAAACATAATGACTTGCTAGTCTTCCTCATCAGTTATAGTATGCTTGAAGTAAGAAAATTTCAGATTTCATTTCCTGCATAACAAGCATTAGAACTATTGTAATTACAGGTTGTAGGTCTCTTAACACATTTCACATCACCTCTGAGAGAAATTTTCAGTGAGGTTTGTAATGTCAATACTTTTGTAGATCAGCTTAAGTGTGGGAGTTTTTCATTGTTCACTAATCATTAACTGATAAGTGTCAGGCTGAGATTTCTGGTGTGAAAAGAAATGTAAAAAGACTGTTTCAGACTGTTGCAGTTGCATAACAGCGCATGTAGAGAGGACTTATAATTAACTAGTCATGAGTTGTTAGAAGAAAACAAGTTCTGAAGATTTTATACTTTTTGTTGTATATATCCTAAGAAAACAAATTAAATTAATTGTGTATTTGCCCTTATGGTAGGAATATTAAGGTGGGAATGTTTGACACTTTCTAGAATACTTGGGCAAAGAGTGTTCCTCTTAGAGAGATGGTTTAAATGTTAATTTAATCAACAGTGTCATAGAGAAGCTGCACACAGAATGATCATTTATATCTTCTCTGAATACAGAGAATAAGAGGTACTCTGATGAATTACTAAGCAACACAATCAAACCAAAAGAAAATATTATTTTAGCATGCTCTGTTGTACAATTTATTGCTTAGGAAAGTTTTGGGTATGAGAAGGTATGAACGGGATCAAAAGTAACATGGAAAACTATTGAAAGAAAAGTCTGTTAAGATCTGTTAGCACAACAACGAGGTTATAACTTTGTACATGCAGCATACTGTCAAGAGTTTGGGAGCTACCACTTCATGCCTGGTTAGTTCTCATTGTGCCTGAGGCAGCAGTCCACTGGAAAACACACACTGCACATACTGAAGTTAGCTGGGCAGGTGACTTAACCTCTAGTACACCCATCCTCATGCTGTAAGCCATTGCGCTGTAGAAGGCTTTCAATGCATGGAGAGCCTCACCCCTTTTGATACTCTAACTATGACTTCAGATTTCCTGCAGTTGCTTTCACCCTCACTGAACCAGGCTTATTGTTGCCAAGTGTTTTTAGCCTTGATTTGATTGTCTGTTTATTTCCTTATTCAGGGCCGCATTTTCAGTGCATGCTGACATATCAGTAGGTGTTTGTTAATGTTTAGTTTATCAGATACATATCTTTCATTAAAATTTAGTGTTGAAGCAGCCCTGAATTTATCAAGGACTTTTCTGAGATGTTTATTATGCCTCTAATACTCACTTGTCATCATTTTGTTTTCATTATTTTTGATCCATTCCCTAGTAGCGATTTTCAAACAAAGATTTAGTCATTATGGACTTTCACTCTAGCAACAGCTTCAGTTTCAACTTTCAAATTGCCTCATCTTTCTTTTCCTATTCTTTTCCTTTGTGCTTTCCCTAATAATCTGCTGAGGCTAGTGTTCAGGGATTCTTTTTTTTTAATTCTGCTTTTTATCTTTTTTTGTCTCTTAAAAGTTTCCACATGCTTCTGCTGCTTCTTACTCTTCCAGTTCTATTCCAAATACATGGATAGCCAGTTATATTTCCTGCAGCTTGGTAACTTTCTTTCTGGGCATCAAGTATTTTTCTTCAACTCTGACCTGTCTGTTGACTTCTTTCACCCTGATACTTGCATGCATGTTGCATGCTACTCCAGTTTTCAGATTTACATTGTGCTGTTGAATGCTGATCTGTTTATAGTCAGTCATCACTCTGTTTTATTTTCACTGTGGCAAAGCAATGTCTGGGGTTGCTGGTTGATCTATACAGTTTTGTATGCAGTTCCCCCTGGAACAATTGTTTAGTATTTGGCTGGTAGCTTATTATTAGCAGGGAAATGCTAGCATGTTTTTTAATCCTTCATTGATCACAGTCTCGCAGAGTCATATAATCACAAAATGGTTGGAGTTAGAACGGACCTTTAATGATGATGCAGTGTAACCCCACTGACATAGGCAAGGTATCTTATGCTAGATGCAAGGTTGCTCAAAGCCCTGTCAAACCTCACTTTGAACACTTTCAATGATGTAGACCTATAGTTTCTGTTGGCAACTTGTTACGGTGTCCTACCAGCATGGTCATAACGTATTCCTTAGGTCCAATCTAAATTGGACTATGCTCTTTCAATTTAAAACTCTTACTCCTTGTCCTGTCACTACAGACCTTGGTACAAGGTCTCTCTCCATGTTTCTTATAAATCCCCTTTATATGTTGAAAGATTGCTTTTAGCCATAGAATCTGTTTTGGACTTGACCTGTCACAACAGACCCTGCTAAAAAGTTTGTCCTCATCACTTTCATAGGCTCCATGTAGGTACTGAAAGGCTGCAATAACATCTCCCCAAAGCCTTTTCTTCTCCATACTGAACAACTGCAGCTTATTCTGCCTTTTTTCATAGGAAAGTTGTTCTAGCCCTCTGATCATTTTTGTGGCCCTACTCTGGAGTCCATCTAACGGGTTCATATCTTTCTTATGCTGGGGGCCCCGAAGCTCAATGCAGTACTGCAGGAGGGGTCACACCTGAGGAGTACAAAGGGATAGAGTCACTCCTGTCCACCTACTGGCAACACTTTTTTTAATTAAAAAAAAAGAATTGTAGCCTAAAAAAAAGTGAGTTGCTGTACTGGTGATATTTTAACTCACAGGTCTTACTAAAATATGTCTTGGCAGGATATGATGTATAGAGATTATTACAAGATGTCTGGGGACTGTGCCAGAGGATGCTGATGTCAGGACAAATCATGTGTATTATTTCATGTCTGTACTGTGGAAGTATCAATGCCTTTTGATATGACAAATGCAATACCTGTGCTTGTATGACCTAGGCTCTTCTACAATGTCGTGTTCTCATGACCAAGATCAAGGACTGCCTTGAAGGGCTATAGAAGGCTGGGAACAAAAGCTGACATATCTCAACTACATCTCACATCCATTCTTCATGCAGAACTTGTCTAGACACTGGCTCACAAAATTAATGCTCAGGTTTTGTCACCAGTACCCAGTCTAGGTGAGAAACCATATACATGTAGAGTAGATGATAAGGGAACTAGGACATTTGTGGGAAATAGTGAAAAACAATCATAGTACTTTATAGTTGATGTCGAACTTTGTGTTGATTGTGAAGGCTATTAAGGGCTATGAAATAAGTACAGAAAACTCCCTGTCTTGAAAATGTGTGTATTTGAAATGCAAATGGTATGGTAATTTTTTTTAAAAAAGTTGTTTTTAAATGTCACTATTGCCATTTTTGACAAATGGATTTCACAGCATAGAAAACAATGTGGAAACAAGGAGGCCATATTAGAAGCCAGGAAAATATATTGTACACCACACAAACCATCAGGGATTATTTTGTGGTTTTTGTTCTTTTTTTAAAAGAAATTTCCCTGTTCTTCAGTGCTATGAAGCTAAATTCCACTCTGTAGCAAGAGAAATAGTTTACTCTTTGTGCTATTTTTTTATTACTGTGCAGTATAAGACTTGCCATGATGTCGTTAAGTCTGCACAAAGCGGACCAATTATACATATTTATAGGCTATCTTAACAACACCTTTTCTAGTCAATATTGTATTCTTAATTCCATGTGTCATTCCCTTGCATTTATTTTCCATGTAGAAAGAGGGCAGGACAAAGGGGACAGGTGTAGGTGTGTTTTACTTTATTCCCTGTTTATGTGGAGGAAGCTCAAAGGACATCTCACAAAGTGAAAAGGACCTTTCTATAAGCCAAGAAACTGTCAAGTACTGCCCAGGTTTTAAATATGTAAAACTTGAAGTGATAAAAGGTTTTCATCACCTTTCACAACCCACAGCCCACTAGGAGATTGTGCTTAGTCAATTTAATCTTAAATTCACTGCTGACATTAATCTATTACCTATGACAAATTCCTGAAAACGAAAATAAGACTTTGATAACTTTGCAAAGAGACGAAGAATGTTTGTGACTTTTTCCTCATTTCTTTACTAAATCTGGAAGCCAGCTTTGAAAAAGTAGCAAAAAGATTACAGGAAAGCTGTACTTTGTTGAAGCTTTAGTTAAGTCGCTTTCCATAGTTCTATGCTTTACATCAAACACGGTGTGGGTTATGTTAGCTTTTGTAATCTTTTTTATATTTATTGAGGATGTTTATAGCAGAATTAAGAGATGTTCCAGAAATTCTACACCCAATGAAGTACATAGCAGAACTCTCATTGTCTTTAATGAAGGCAGGATTTCATGGCAAGCCATACGTTCCAATGAAATCCTTGTTATCATAGAATTGTTTGGGTTGGAAGGGACATTAAAGATCATCTAGGTCCAACCCCCTTGCCATGGGCAGGGACATCCCACTAGATCAGGCTGTCCAAAGCTACATCCAACCAGGCTTTGTGCACCTCCAGGGATGGGGTACGCACAACTTCCCTGATTCCGTTGCCTCACTGCTCTTATGGTGAAGACATTCCTTCTTATGTCAAACCTAAATCTGCCCCTCTCCAGTTAATATCCATTCCCCCTTGTCCTATCACCACAAGCCTTTGTGAACAGTCCCTCTCCAGGTTTCTTGTAGGCCGCTTTTGGGTACTGGAAGTTCACTGTAAGATCTCCTCGGAGCCTTCTCTTCACCAGGCTGAACAAGCTCAACTCTCTCAGCCTGTCCTCGTATGGGAGGTTTTTCAGCCCTCTGATTACCTTTGTAGCCCTGTCGTTTTCTCACTTTGATAGGTCAAGGACATATGCATAGGTGCAGGAGCAGCAATTCTGTATAACGTGCTATCACAGTCAGGCAAAATTCTTTGCATAAAGAAAGGTCGACAGCTCTAGGCAACATATTTAATAGTGATCCCCCTACTCACTAATTTTTGCTACTAAACAGAGAACTGACTCGATTGCTGGCACAAATGTTTTCATAAGCGTTGAAAAGAATGTGATGCATGTCTTCTTTCAGGATACTCCTCAGTTCAGTGTGAAGAATTGCTTTAGCAGTAAGCCTTGCTTAGATCAGGTAAAAGTCTGTCCCTGAAGACCCTCTTCATGTTTATCTGGATAGAGATGTGGAGACATCTTTAAGCAGCCCTTGATATCTAGGAATGCTCAAGGTTATAAGAGGCAGGGACAAAAATACTCAGGTCATAAGAAGCCATCCAGGACAATGTAGGATGCATCTTTTAGGACTCTAAGTCCCAGAAATTTTGCACTGTAATTCAGCCATAATCCTGTAATTTCATTTCATATTTGTTTTTTGTTTGTTTGTGTATTTTTAAAATATGGGGAAATGGTGGTTGGGAGAAGGAAGTAATCTATGTAGTCTATAAGTGAATATCTGCATAAAGTACTGAACCTGAGTAGTCCTATCATGGAAGATCACCCTAGCAACAAAAACACACTTAGAGTAAAGGAGTGGTGATGAGATTGCATCTGAAATTTCAGGGTAATATAATATGATTAGAGTCAATAAATCTGATCATGAAAGACCATCATCAGACTTGCTATTGCTTTGCTTTTCCCTTACCACAACTTATCCATTTCCCCTTGTATGTAACCTTTTCTAAACAGCCTATCAGTTAGATCCAGCCTTTGGATCCTTAATCTGTTTGTGTGATTGACCACAAAGCTATAAGAAATGACTGATGGTCTACACCAAATCCCGCTCCCCACCACCTGCCCTATTTATTCAGGGACACTAAAGGTATTTGTATTTTATATGTGGGAGAACATTTACAGTGTTTTTGGAAGGGCAGGGGAGGGGGTTGGACTAGATTTGGCCTTGCTCAATTAACCATGAATGTTTTAGTAGCATCACTGAGCATATACTTATCTGTCAAGCGTATACATCAATTGGTCATTTTTAAGTAATTTTAAAAAACATATGATACATCCTGTTTAGGGAAGGAATTTATGGTTTTAATATTAGAAAAACTAGAATTGCTGAGGGATATATGTGTGTCTTCTGGCCCCTGTAGCCAACTGAACAGAAATGAAATTAATTTTGAGATCAAGAAATGTCTTCAGATTTAAAGAGATTTTTGTCCATTTTTCTGTGGTTTTTTTCTGGGCTTTTTTTTGGGGGGGCCTTTTTTTTTTTAAACAATTCATATTTACTATCTGGATTGCTGTTGAAAATAATCTCATTCTGCCCTAATCTTGTGAAATATAAGAAGCTTCTGTAAATCTTTGTAGATGAAGTCAAAACTAGCCATGACCTTAAATTGGATTAAACATAGCTTTATCACTGGAATTACTAGATAGATGTTTCCCAAGAGGGAAAGCTAGCCAGGTTGTTTTAAGCAGCTAGATAGTCAGAAATTTTTATGCACTGATATACTACTGCAATAATTCTTCTGTTAATACTACAGACTGAAAACAGGAACTTTTCTCTTGAGGGAAGTTTTGTGGTCTTAATACTGAAAAGTAATGACTCCCACAAAATGTAAACAGTTGTTAATATTATACTTGCTGGCAGTTCCACTGACATCAGCAAAGAGTCTGAAAGAGGATGGAAACGTGTTTCTTCCATGCACTTTAGAGGAATGCTAAGAAAAACAGCATAAATCAGCGTGAGGGTTCACAAGCTTATAGTGAAGTGTAATGAAGTGCTTTACTGAACTAGAACTAGTGTTTTTCAGTATCTTGCAAAGCAAAGCACTATAAAATATGAAATGTTTGACACAAGATTTTTCATATTCCGTCTTTATGATCATTGGTAAGAATTCATTTGGATATCTGTGTGAAAGGATTTTCTTTCTACTTTTGAAATACTGAGACATGAACTTCTAATGTATTTTTGATGGGGACAAAAGGAAGGGGTTAATGGGTTTTGAACATGGGCAGTGGAATCCTGAGCTTTTATACCTGCATCGTTATAATACTATGATAACCTAATGTTGATAATTTTTCCAGCAGTTAATGGGCTGTCTCTACTTGTGCTTCATTTTGGGGGCAGAAGGGCTGTCTCTATGGAATGGATAGTAGCCCTGACTGCTTGCTCATTCATCCCCTGAAGGGAAAGCTGGAACATGCTGTGGCAACCCTTCTGCCAGTGCATCCAGGTTTTTTTTCCCCAGCAGGAACTCTGGTGAGGAAGGTACAGAGGAAAAGTTCAGTGCTATGTAGTCAGGATGCAATTATGGGACATCTGAATGAGAGATTTGAGAAATGACCTCAGGTCTCACAATGCCTACTCCTTTGGCAGCAACTGAGGAAGTAGAAAAACAAAATCAGGGAGGAATAAATTACCATGTTTGGCCTCAATTATCAAAGAAGTCATTAAGTATTATTTGACATGAACTAATAACTCAAGAAGTAAAAATTAAATCCAAATTTCTTAGATTTTTTAAAATCACAACTTTAATGCAAAAATATTATTTTTTCTTAAATGTTTTCCCTTTTTTAAGTACTTCCTGAAATATCATTATATGAATATTTTATTGTGTTCTTGAAAAAAATCATCCTACAATGAAGGCTTATCTTCATGTGATTGTTGGATGAAGAGATCTTGATAAAAAAGGAACTTTGAAGCAAGAAATTTTGACACAGATTTCATTCAATTCCTAGTTCTATGACTTGTCCTTTATCTGTAATTATAAAAGTTGCATTACCTCAAAAACAAATGTTACTTGTCTTGATGAAAAGTTATAAGACATTTTCCTTATATTTATACATAACATTAAAAGTGGAAGTAGTTTACTTCAGAGATATGCAGTAAAAATTATGTGACTTTTAATCCTCCACTTGGTGTCAGTAAGTTATGAAAAAATATTTTGATGACAAAGTGGTCCATCTGTTATTTTTACTGTTATCCACTTGCGTGGTTGTTCTTTCCTCTTCCAACCCAATCACATTGTTTCTTTCGTCAAATAATCATAGCAAATATAGTCAAAATTAGAATGCTCTATCTACTAACAAAATCACAAAGCAACACATTGACCCTTCCTGTGACAAATCTGAGATGTTATTTGGCTATAATGCAAGTCAAATACAGCAGAAATTATACCACTATTTCCTAGACATTCAGAAATATTTATACTTTTTAATAACTCACCTTTTATTGAAGTAATTCCTTTCTAGCTTAAACTATGCTTGTATGGAAATTAAGATTTTATTTTGCTATACTTCAGTGGGAATTGACTAGTGACAGTAATTAACATTTCTGTAAAAACGGAACATTTGTACAGAACAGCATTACCCATTGTAATTCCTTTCTTAAACATTTGTTATAATGTTCCTTCACTTTTCAAAAACCTATTTCATTCAAAATCTTAAGGAATCAATCCTTTTCTGTATACAGAGTGTCATTCCAATACATTTTGCATTTCCTGGAGTTATTTCACCCTTTTATTTTTCTGCAGTATACCTTTCACTACTTTCTTAGATTTCATTGAGACTGGATCTCTAGAGTTCTGAAAACTGGAGAAATTGGTAACTATTTATCCTCATTCAAATAATAAATGAGTTGTGAAATGAGGTTCATGGTAGATGAGTTCCCTGGAGGTTGTTTAATAACAGCTTATGAAGTCTGCAGAATTTCAGCTGGCAAATTAATTTAAGTGGTCAATGTTTAACAACAGCTGCAGAAAGTCTAAGTTTTACACTGCAACACTAACTCACAAGTTGGTCTTATTTTCAGTCTATTCCTAAACCTCTGTACACTTTCTGTGTTACTTACTGAGTTCATGCTATATGCCGAAGTGTCAGACTACCCAAGTAAATACATAAATAAATTAAAAAGAAAAAGAATGGTGTGGGGACATTTTAAGTAATGCAATCACATTCTTCATTATAAGGACAAAGAAGTATTCTGAAGCAATTTACCCTTGCAGAACTGTGTCCTGCCACTTCCGTCTCTGGATACTTTTATGTCCTTAATAAAATTATTCCTTTTTAAGGTGCAGGAGCCCAGCCTCCTCCAGGGAAAGGTTGGTGGAAGATGATACATAAGGATGCCTGTGTGAATGTTGTGACTGGGGAAATGAGTGTGGGGAAATACAGGGGGGATTGGCCTGTTGACTTAATGCCAGAGAAGACCACCATCCCATAGAAAGATAATGTGCTCATGAGGGGGTTTCTGTTTGTCTTATAAATGTCTAAGTTGAGCTATCAACCCCACTACCTCTTTGTCTGATTTTTAGCTTAATTATGAGTAATTGATTGAGTAGATAATCGTTTATGCTTTGCAAACAAGGTGAAAATTTCATTAAATCTGCTATGTGTTTAATAGTCAAAACTACACTGAAAGGAATTTTTGAATAATAAATCTTCTTGCAGGGTACTTCCAAATTATAGATGTCTCGATTTATTCTGTTTCTAAGCCTTTTTATGTTGTTGGTGCCAATACTGTAGCATTGCCTATATTTTAACCTAAAGAGGAAATGCAAGCCTGGGATAATATTTTAAAGAATCTTTTTTAACATTATAATAAGAATCCAATACAGTGATGAGAGCTGTAAGAAACAATGCTGTCATTTATGGTTGTCATTCACATTGGATACATTTCATGCTAAAATAACCCATCTTCAGCATATCCATAGTAAAGGGCATATATCCATCTTCTTTTAGCCTACTCTTCTATTTTGTTTAATGGACACAAGCTATACATGAATTGCAATAATTTTTATTTACTCATTTCATGTCAACTTCAGTAAGAAATCTGCTATTGACACACAGCTTTAGAATAGCAGAAACAAATTTATTAATGTTGCCATATTAAGACTGATATTACTCTTTACAGTATTAAAGACATTCCTTGCACTCATTTTTGTCTCTAACTACATGTTGACAAATTTAAAGTATGACTTATAAAAGCCCTGTGTACATACCAGGTGAACAATGATTCTTAATGTGTAGATGAATTTTTCTGTTAAGAAAAGTCTTACTAAATCTTTCCCTAATCACCTGCATGCATTTTTAGCATTCATTAGAAAAGAGGCTTATTCAGTCATCCAGAAAGTATTCTACAAATACTTATGTCTTCCATTCTTCAGCAGTAGCCAGTAACAAGGAAGTAAGCATATACAGCCTTGGCAATTCTAATGAAATGCTAGAATATTTTTCTTTAAGAGGTTCTATAGCAAATCTCTAACCTGCTTAACTTTTTCATCACAGTGGGATTTGTATAAGGATATATAATTTATTCACACGAATGTTAGTATAATTAATAATGATTAATGTTGTTACAATAAGTATCAAAGGAGCAAATCCTAATATGCCACTTATGATATGTCTTGCTATAATTTTATATCACAATGATGTTTCAGTGGATTGACACAGTTGTGAAGCCAACTATTCTGTTACGGTTCACTGTGATTAATGCAACCACCACCAAAACCTGATAATAATTAGTCTCTATCATAAATATGTCACTAAATAAAACATATCCTTTTGAAAATAATTTAGTCTTATTTTAAATGTGAATGTGGTAAATGACTCCTTCATAAACTGATGTGAAATATTTAATGAGAAGAGGAAGTCAACTATACATTGAAAAATACTTTTGTAATTCTTGTTTCCCTAGATCTTGGTGAAAGGTACTGTAGGAGATGGTTTCGCTGGAGACATTGGACTTGATGACATGTCTTTTCTAGGCTGTACTCTTTATAATGGTAAGAGCAGAGTTAAAGTGTACATCTCCTAGCTGTGAGCTGATTCTTTGCTGTCATTTGTATATATTGTTACTGGAAGAACAGAAACCAGATGATTCATGCCTGACAAGGACATCCAGACTTGTTTCTCTGTTTCTCAGACCCTCATATCCAGTTATCAGCACAAAATATTTTCTGCTGTGGACGTAAAGTCCAAAAAAGAGACTCTCGGTAGGAAGTATGCATCTTCGAAACTTTAAGCTAATCTTGATTTTGGGAAGGAAAAACAAACTTAACTGTGTGTACACAAACTGACCTTTCTTTCAGCAAACTCAGATAGATACAGCCTTCCGCTTAGCTCCAATAATTCTCCATGATTTTACTTTGCTGATTGCTCTGACATTACAGCACAAAAAAGGTATAGATGATAGAGCAACCTGTCCTCAGAAGTCATAGCTACCTTGAGCAGTTCAGTGTCTATAGAATTGTAAATATGATATCCCAAGATACATGTATTTTGAGATACCAGAATTCAGACCTATCACTTCCTCACAGAAGGGATTTTGAGAGGACTTTTGTTAACTGAAGCAGCTGTTACAGTATTATATATGGTGTGACAATCACTGAAAAGTCACAATAGGGCTGTAGAACAGATAAAAATTTAGGACAGCATCTGAATATTTGTATCCTATTGCCAAAACACCCTTGTGCAGATGTATTTTATTCTGCTATGCCAAAAATTTCCTGTAGATATAATTAGGACTAAGAATGTGAAAGCTGTAAGACATGTTACTGCGGTAGATAATTATCTCACATTTTACCTACCAAGTTTATATAGTGTACAATATTTATTACAGCATTTTGGACATAATTTTTTAAATAGTCAGTTAAAGTACAATGCTTTATATTTGAAGAAAACCTTTAAAAATAATCAGAAAATCCCTGCCAGTTTTCAAATTAGATTAAAAAAAAGATTTTAAAAATAAACAAGAAAGTTGGAAATCTCAGAAAGCCAGAGTTTGAATGTTGAATAATTTAAATATTAAAGCTCATTTTGTCTGAAAAAATAGAACAAAAACATTCAAGTAGAATGATGGACAGAGCTGACTAGGAAACAGGTTTTGTGTTCTGTACATTTTTTAAATGCTTTTAGTATTGACCGCAATTTTTGAGATACACCAGGGTCCTACCTCTATTTTACTTCCTTTTCCCTATTAAAAAAATCCCAGCAACCAAAAAAGAGTCAAAGTGACTGTGTGAATAGTCTTCAAAATTGCCAGAAACTATGGCATATTCCACCATATCTAACACAAGTTGTGTCAGGAACAAAGTAAGGGTCCATGTCCCTGCACCCTAGAATTAGGCAGTAGCTACCCAGTTGCTCTTCTTCCACTTCAAATAACCAAATACTGACCAGGGAGTGACATGCTTGATAGCTTGGTGGTAAAGTCTCTCATAAGTAATACTAAAGATGTGGAAACTTGCACATATTGCTCTGATGAATCATTTGAACACCCTAACCAAAGGCTATTGAAGGATCCTTGATCATAAATTATAGAAAATTGGTTATTTCAAAACAGAGGAAGGAGCAGATTTCCTTTTAGGTGTCATGAAGGTTATGGTTCAAAACTTCTGCTTCTGTTCCCGTGGATGAGAAGCAAGTACTTGAATGTTGTCTTTACGTTCAAAAATTTCTGACCAGTGATGTCCTTGCTACTATTATGAGTTGTAGGTTCCATCCCCTTAGTCCTTTATTTGAGTCTTAGATTGTTATGGGAGTATCATTCATTCAAGTAGAGTATAATTAATTTGATATCATAGACGTGCTTTATACATAACAGAACAGAAATTACTCCTGGTCATAGGGAATTTATTATCAGTCTTAGTGCTCCAGGCCCCAGGAGAAAAAAACAGACACATTTTATGTAAAATGTACTTACATGTATTTTTTAATTAACTTGGGTGTATATCTCAGGTGTATTGTGCACTATGGTTAACAATTCCATTAATGATTAAATTTAAAGAAGGTGTTCCATAATGACAATTATTTTTAATGGAAAAAAATAATCAAGGATTTTCAAGAAATGAGAGTAAGTCCAAAGAAAGATGCACAGTAAAGAACAGGAGGAAAAACAAAGACAATTGATTTGAAACAAGTGGTAATGAATTTGATTGAAATAAAAAGGAAGGGGCGGAACAACAATGACCTCAGAATAATTTTTCAAATGGGAAAAATATTAGTCTTTGCAATATTGAAATTTCAAGGTAAGAAGATTACACAGTTATTTCCAGTCATTTGCAATAACCAACATGTTAAAACAAATCCACTATCATTGGAATAACCTATTAGTCATAGTTCACAGAGAAGTTAAATAATTGTGATTGTTCTGTCATTTTGCATGGCAAAAGTTTTTTAAAAATGACTCACTGGTTTAATTTAAACTTGAAAGACTGGTAAGAGATACAAACTAATACCTACTAGAGTTGAGAATTGTATGAATGGTGGTTGGCTAGCATGACCAGTCTAGTGCTTTCCACTAATGTAATGTTCAGTTCAGTTCCTGCTGGGCACCATTTAAGTCATTCAACATGGCCACTCAGGAATGTTTCCAATAAAGCTATACCATTGACAAAGGGTGGGAGTGGCAAGAAAGGAAATTATTACAAAACTAGAATGCTTCAGTCCCATAGCAATGTTTTGTTGGTTTGTTTTTCAAAGGAAACTTGCCAACAATCTCTACAACTGCTTCATCAACTTCAGTTCCTGCCACACTCCCCATGAACAACTGCACAACGGAGGAGTTCGTTTGCAGAGCCTCGGGCCATTGCATCCACTTAATCCAGAAGTGTGATTTTAGACCTGACTGCTCTGATGCGTCTGATGAATCATCTTGTGGTGAGCATACTAAATCTTATACTTTGCTACCTTACTAGTTTGCAGCTCTTCAACACAATTGCTTTAACTGCTCTATATTTATATTTTCAACTCAGTGTTAATAGCTAGATATTTTTTTAAATGCAATTTTCCCCATAATAATAATATTTTTCTCTTAATGTGGGAATATGAAGTGTTATACACTTTCTGCCTTCTAACGGGCTGATTCAGACCTGACATTCCCATTCAACTAACAACTGAAATTGTGGGGGATGGGAATCCTCGGTTCCCCCATGACTGCTGATCTGTGATACATGATGATTTTTTTTAATGAGCGTATTTTCTTATATTAAATGATATATGATATATTTAGCTTTTTTCAAATGTTCACTAGCCCAGACTGGAAGAGTGAATAGCTTTGCAGTTTCATGTTTGGGGTGCATATCCAGGAGACTTGGGCCTCTGGGGGGACTTCATTGAGTATGACCTTGGGGTTTTCTTTTTCATGCAAAGTATTTTCATTAACAGCAACAAATGTGAAATACTCCACACAGAAGTATGTCTCAGCCTGTAAATTCTTAAAACTCTGATGGTCAGATGGGAATGCTGGAACTGTGACAATGGGCAGGTTCAGCACATGTTATCCATATGTCCAACATTTGTTGATTGCTTCTGAGTTGCAGCAGTTCGCGCTATAGAATTTTAGAAGAACCTTGTCAATAACTTTGTTTTGCCTTAAAGCACAGTTCTTGAAAATACTGCAGAAACTGGTTAATGAGGGGTGCAGACATCTAGAGACAGTGACCTCATCAGCCTTTGCAAGCAAAACTATTCTCACTGAGGTCCAAAACTCTGCATTCATTACATGTTTTGTAGGGAAGTCAATCACCTCTCTCAGGGCTGAGAGCTCAAAGAGGAAAAGCAACATTAGACTCCCTCTGTTTTTATGTGGAAATAAATCTAAAAAAAAAGAATATATAAATATATAAAAATACATATAAATATATATAAACATATATAAATATATATTTTTATATATAAATATCACTGGGTAATTTCCTATAATGTGAAAAAACACAAGCACAAGAAGGATGTTGACGCTCTGGAGAGTGTCCAGAGAAGAGCAACGAAACTGGTNGTTTAAGTTACAGCTGGACGAGGTCCTGAGGGACATGGTTTAGTGTTTTGTGGGAGTGGTTGGACTCGATGATCCAGTGGGTCTCTTCCAACCTGGTGATTCTGTGATTCTGTGATTCTGTGAAAACACCAGGCATTGAAATTCTGCACTGAAAAATTAATGGAGAACCCTTTGGACAGAACTTATCCCCCCCCCAGAAACGTACTTTACCTTGCAAAACATCCTTTCATTCTGAGAGAGATAAATACTGTGGAGAATATAGCTTTACATATTCACTCTGTCTGCATCCTTCCATCACTGCGGCAATAATGTCAATTTATCACTTAAATGACAATGCTGGAATAGGAGTTAGTTATGTCCTGACTGAAGTATCCATTGTTCATCTCTAAAGTTATGGAAGTCTGTGACTTCAAAGACAAAAACTATTGTGGATGGCATCAACCAGCCTTGGAACAGATGTCAGGAAATGATTCCATTGATACCACAAACATATTCAAGTGGGAACTTGGAAGAGGGGCAGACCTCTACCCTGGGCAAGAAGAAGACCGCCCATTAATTGATCATACCATGTGAGTACAATTTTCCGGTACTTGATTCTTTCTTGGACTGTGTGAGTTTAGCCATGTATGGACTGTTCGGGATAAATCTGCTCAGTTCACAGTACTAAAGCTATTCAGTGATTTCCAAAAGGTATGCAATTAACTGACAATCAGTGAAGCAGATATGAAGGATCAATAGATCTTTGGGGCACCCGAAGTTGTCAGTCCACCAGATGAATGCAGGCGGTTTGAAACATCCAGCAGAGTCGATGATCTGTGTGGTCTATGCAGAGGTTGTGACACCAGCAAGATGACCTCCGGCATATCAAAAGTAGTTTGGGCTGTTGCTGTTTCCACTCCATAATCTCTCCACATTAATACAAATTTTCATCCTATTTTTATACTCCTATTCAAGCTGACTACTCCTTTCTTTTTGAAAACTGTCTTTACAATTCACTGACAACTGTTTAATTTATTTGCTGGTTGTTATCATCTTGATCTTGATCAGTGTTGGGCAAATATCTTCTCAGATAGTCTTTATTATTCTACCTTACAAGATCTCCAGGCAGTTTTACTCAAGTGTGGGCAGTACAAGGTACCCCAGCAACTTGTCTTGTTAATTCTGCTGTTTTTTAGTAATGGTAATACAGTTCAAAATGACTGTAGTTAGAGATAAATTCAGTTTAGTTGATATTTCACCATTTTTCTGGTACAGTATCACTTCATAGTAAAATGAAAAATATTCCTGTTCTCTCAGTGAAGATTTCTATATTAATTTTAGATATTTATCATAATTTCTAACTCCTCCCAAAGATGTTCCTTTCATTTGTCTCAAGAAACAAAAATCAGTTGTATTTTTCAAGGACATTGAGTTTATCCAAATGTATTTGTGTAGGTTTTTGCCTTTGTTTTCCAGTAGTACGAAAAACTTTCAATGTCATAAAAATTTAATTCATCTAGTAAGGAAATTTGTATAAAGTATCATTTCTCTGAACAGATAAATACTTGCCTAGTTCTAGTGAAAGGAAAGTTTACTTTCTGTGACAATACTCTTCAGAGTGCAAAATGGACTTTGACTTAAAATCATCCCAACAATCTTTGGTATCTTGTTGCTAGTTTAAAAATAGACTTATATTGCACTTAACTACCTGAGGGGAGGTTGTAGAGAGGAGGGTAACAGCCTCTTCTCCCAAGTGACAGGGAACAGGACAAGAGGAAATGGCCTTAAGCTCAAGGGGAGGTTTAGGTTCTACATTAGGAAAAAATTTTCACAGAAAGGGTCATTTGGCACTGGAACAGGCTACCCAGGAAGGTGATTTAGTCACCTTCCCTGGAGGTGTTTAAGGCACAGGTGGATGAGGTGCTGAGGGGCCTGGTTTGGTGTTTGATAGGAGTGGTTGGACTCGATGATCCGGCAGGTCTCTTCCAGCCTGGTTGTTCTATGATTCTATACTTAGCCAAGAGTATATGTATAACTATAAAAGAATTGGCTCAATGTATTGGTTTCACAGTGTGCTTCGTTAAAATAACAGTTTATTTAAAACAAAACAAAACTACAAAACCTCCTTATTCAACAATAACAACAAAAAATTACAGTACGGTCTGATTGTTTCAAGGTTTATATATTATATAGAGACATTTAAAGGAAGTGTATTCCGTAACAAAGAGTAACTGTTTATGATAAATTGACTGTCAAATCTTTCATTGATTGCTATTTAATTGTTAGATGTTAGCCAATACTACCACTGTATTTGTATTTAATAAATATTTTCACTACAGATTTGCATTGACACAGTAATATATGAAATTGTACTACTATTTTTCAACATTTTTCCAGGATCTGATGGAACTAAAGAGTACACTGAAAGGACTGATGAAAAGAGAAAGTAAATGACGCATAGCGATTGCAGTTTTCAGACAACACTGAGATGTATTACTGCTGTGATATTTCACATGAGATGTAACTTGGTTGTATTGTGTCCCCATTCTCTTTGTTTATCAACCTATAGAAGAGAATGGGAACATGATACTTCCAAGACACAGCAAGAGATGCAGAGCAGTATTTTTTTTAATTAAAATCCTGCAATCTTTTGTTTTATTTTCTCATCTGTTTTCCCTAAATTACCATGGAGTTAGATGAGAAAAGTTATAATCCTGTGTGTTTGCTTCTTACAATAAAACATGCTAGATTATTTATAGACATTATTAGGTTCATCCTAATACAAGAGAAGGTGACAGTGCAGCTTACACTGAATTATTTCAGCAGAATACCTGTGAATAGTTGAAAAGTCAAACCATCTGCTTCCCAGAGAATATGTATTTAGGCTAGCCACATATAAGATGATGAAATGTAAGGTGGAGGTCTTTGAAGCTGTAATTATATTAATTAGATGAAAGTAATGACTTCAGAAGAGCTTGTATGTGTATATATAAACCCAAGGCTGGAGGAATAGAAAGCACTATGGGAGTTTGCTAAGGCAGCCTGACAGTCCTTGGCTTGACCTTGAGAAAGGCTGGTATATGTTTTGCAAAGAACTAGGTGACACCAGCATTGTGCATGGAGTAAACCATTTTGCATACACGAATGTAGAGCTCGTGTGGCATTTTTATACACTTAAAAAATGGGAATTCTCTATTGTAGTTAGGTTTTTAAATGCTAAAAAAGTATCAATTTCTGTAAGCTTAAACAAGTGTGCTCCTACTTTCCCTTATAGGTCAATAAACAAAGGGAAAGGGGAAACAGCACAACAAAAGTACATCTCGTGTAAATGAATAGGTGCCAGCAAATGGGTAACTCCATAAATTTATTTCCGTTTTACAGAAACTGGTTAGTAACTTAGCAAGTTCTTTGACAAAATTAATAACATTGGTGTACAACTATTATCTGAAAACTTTCTAGGCACTTAATTGATATGATAAATCATATCCAAAACTGTCCTCAGAACTAATTAATAAACAAAACCTGATGTGGAACTAAAATTCTAAGCTCACATGATAGTTACTGCTGTGCAAATATCTCCCTTGATAACCATATGTTTAACACCATATGTTTATGTCTTGATTTTGTGTCTGCTTTTCAGACAACAGTTATAAGAATTCAGAATTGGAAAATTAGGAAAAATTCAATGTTTTAAGAAATATTCTTAAGACCAGGAACATTTTTTCCAGCAGTCAAGATATGTTTTAAAGTTGAGAGTCTAAGAACTTCAAAATAAGTCAAGACAACTATAATCTTACAGGAAAGTATTCTTAAAACATTGGAAAGAAGAAAGCTGAATTTAACTACTTGAAAGCACGTCTTTTTGCACTGTATTTCACTTCACTGATACAACAAATATCTAAAAATATTTCTAATATATTATTAGTACAAATTGCCCTTTTTCTGTGCCGCTGGCTGTAACAAAGAGACAATAAAAGGAACATTGATTTCTACACTGAAATGCATTTTAGAATATATGGTAAACAATAGGTGTTCTCCAAAATGGTTAATTCCAGTTGAGGAACAGCTTGTGAGTAAGTGAGAGACCTGATCGTGACCTGGGAATTGTTATGCAAGAAATATTAAGACAGCCTTATATGCACAAACCTAAAACCTATTGTGATTAGAAATTTTGGTGACTTTTACACCTTGAGATATGTTATTCAAGAAAGAAACTTATTCTTCTTGTTTCCTCTTGCTTTCAACCTCACAGAATTTGCAGGGATATGAAAGAATGTTAATGAAATGTTTCAGGTTCATATGTGGCATGGAAACACTGTGAATTAGCCTCAGCTTTGTGTCAGTCCGAAGCCATCAGACTGAAATCTCCAATGGAGAAAATCCAACTAACAGCTGCTGACTGTTGTGTTATGACCAAAACATGGATTCTTTAATCTCTGATGCCATTTGCTTTGTGTGGTCATTGGTATGCTGCAAAGTTTTCAAGTGTCATTGGAAAATGTTGAGAGAGAGAACAGAGAGCCACTGAGACCAATGCTGCTGAAAGAACAAAGAAAAAAGAAGGGGGGGGGGGGGATTAGACTGGTTAATAACACACTAGTCTGTACTCTACTATTCAACTCTAAAGGCCTATTTGTTTGCAGCTAAGTGTATTAGGCTTTAGATATTTTAGCTTTCTGCTGGTTTAAGGTAGCCTCAAACCAATGATACAGTTCCTCCTCTTAAAGAACCCAGCATTTTATGCAGTTCTAAAGACACACCTGTGCACCTTTAAAAGGCATACCTACAGCTCAGAGGTTTAAAGATTTTCAAAATTTGCGAATGTATAATCCATACAGGAAAGACATAACTGTATTTGCAGGAATATGTGGTCATATTTTTCTGAGGATGAACTCTAATTAGTTTTTTTGAAACTGTTGTTGCTACTTCCAAAATGTTGTTCTGTTCAGCTAGTGAGACAAGGAAAATGGGATTTGAAGTACTTAATCAGTTTTGTGGTTCATCCAGAATTGTGTATTTTCCTCTGATTATAAACTATGTGTCAGAGCTGCAGTTCAGGTGTAATTCAAGCTAATGTGCATATGGCTGTTCCAGCTCAATTTTGGCTATCACTGGTTCTGATTGCCATAATACAGGGAGTATGGCATTCAGCACAGTATACAAAATTGCCCTGCAGTGCTAAGCAAAGTCCTGGGTTTACACCTCACTAATCTCTGCTCTGCTATGATTACACTACATCACTAAATAATCACTGAGTTGGAATCACCAGGTTATAAAACACCTTTGACATCATTGACTCCAACCATACCTCTCTACTACTGAATCATATCTTGAAGTATTTCATCTACACTTCTTTAAATACCTCCAGGGATGGTTACTCAACCACCTCCCTGAGCAGTATGTTCCAGTGTTCAATAACTCTTTCAGTGAAGAGATTTTTCCTAATGTCTAATCTGAACCTTCCTTGGCATGACTCGGGGCCATTTCCTCTTGTCCTATCACCAATCACTTTGGAGAAGAAACCAACACCCACCAACCCACCTCACTACCACCTCCACTCAGGTAGCTGCAGATAGTGATAAGTTATCCCCCCTCAGCCTCCTTTTCTCCAGACT
>WAAB01003405.1:47118-100805 GCA_013389865.1 Piaya cayana | reverse complement strand
GAAGCCATCAGACTGAAATCTCCAATGGAGAAAATCCAACTAACAGCTGCTGACTGTTGTGTTATGACCAAAACATGGATTCTTTAATCTCTGATGCCATTTGCTTTGTGTGGTCATTGGTATGCTGCAAAGTTTTCAAGTGTCATTGGAAAATGTTGAGAGAGAGAACAGAGAGCCACTGAGACCAATGCTGCTGAAAGAACAAAGAAAAAAGAAGGGGGGGGGGGGGATTAGACTGGTTAATAACACACTAGTCTGTACTCTACTATTCAACTCTAAAGGCCTATTTGTTTGCAGCTAAGTGTATTAGGCTTTAGATATTTTAGCTTTCTGCTGGTTTAAGGTAGCCTCAAACCAATGATACAGTTCCTCCTCTTAAAGAACCCAGCATTTTATGCAGTTCTAAAGACACACCTGTGCACCTTTAAAAGGCATACCTACAGCTCAGAGGTTTAAAGATTTTCAAAATTTGCGAATGTATAATCCATACAGGAAAGACATAACTGTATTTGCAGGAATATGTGGTCATATTTTTCTGAGGATGAACTCTAATTAGTTTTTTTGAAACTGTTGTTGCTACTTCCAAAATGTTGTTCTGTTCAGCTAGTGAGACAAGGAAAATGGGATTTGAAGTACTTAATCAGTTTTGTGGTTCATCCAGAATTGTGCATTTTCCTCTGATTATAAACTATGTGTCAGAGCTGCAGTTCAGGTGTAATTCAAGCTAATGTGCATATGGCTGTTCCAGCTCAATTTTGGCTATCACTGGTTCTGATTGCCATAATACAGGGAGTATGGCATTCAGCACAGTATACAAAATTGCCCTGCAGTGCTAAGCAAAGTCCTGGGTTTACACCTCACTAATCTCTGCTCTGCTATGATTACACTACATCACTAAATAATCACTGAGTTGGAATCACCAGGTTATAAAACACCTTTGACATCATTGACTCCAACCATACCTCTCTACTACTGAATCATATCTTGAAGTATTTCATCTACACTTCTTTAAATACCTCCAGGGATGGTTACTCAACCACCTCCCTGTGCAGTATGTTCCAGTGTTCGATAACTCTTTCAGTGAAGAGATTTTTCCTAATGTCTAATCTGAACCTTCCTTGGCATGACTTGGGGCCATTTCCTCTTGTCCTATCACCAATCACTTTGGAGAAGAAACCAACACCCACCAACCCACCTCACTACCACCCCCACTCAGGTAGCTGCAGATAGTGATAAGTTATCCCCCCTCAGCCTCCTTTTCTCCAGACTAAACAATCCCCCGTTCCCTCAACCACTCCTCATAACACTTGTTTTCCAGCCTTTTAATGAACTTCATTGCCTTTCTCTGAATGCACTCGAGTACCTCGATGTCTTTCTTATAGTGAGGGGCCCAAAACTGAGCACAGTACTCAAGGCGTGGCCTCATCAATGTCAAGTACAGGAGAACAATCACTTCCCTGGTCCTGCTGGCCACACTCTTTCTGATATGGGACAAAATGCCATTGGCCTTCTTGGCTATATGAGCACACTGTTGATTTACATTGAGATGGCTGTCAAAAAACACCCCCAGGTTCTTTTCCAGCAGGTAGCTTTCTAGCCACTCTTACCACTCTTTACCAGCCCACCACTCTTACCCAGTCCTGTAGCGCTGCACAGGGTTGTTGTGCCCCAAGTGCAGGAATCTGCACTTGGCTTTCTTGAACTTCACTCTGTCAGTCTCAGCCCATCAATCCAAACTCTTTAGATCCCTATGTAAAGCCTCTCTACCCTCAAGCAGATCAACACTTCCTCCAAGCTTCATGTCATCTGCAAACTCACTAGCGGTACAACCAATCCCCTCATACAGATCGTTGATAAAGATATTGAATGGAACTGGACCCAGCACTGAGCCCTGGGGAACACCAGTTGTGGCTGGCCTCCAACTGAATTCAACAACATTTATCACCACCCTTTGGGCCTGGATATCCAGTCAGTTTTTAATGAAGCAGAGTTTAACAGATTAAACTGTAAAGAAGTTGATCATTGTGTGAGGGTAAACCTCTACCAGCACCTTTTCTTTCTGGAATTAATATCTATTATGTAAAAATGGCATCAGCCAAAGTTGTTCTCAAAGCTTTATCTAGTACTCTTGCATTGTGGTTAAAGAATTTAGCTCTTCTCTGTAGCAAGTTTCTTTTGAAATTTTGACTCTTACAGTCTGATAATAAATATAGTACACTTTGATTAAAGACAAGAATTCTTCCACAATTTCATGGTGATTTTCCTTCAAGTACCTTTCAAATTTTACTGTCCAATTACACAGGGCTTTGGTGGGTTAAACACCTTTCTTTCTGTTAATTTTGAATTAACTATTGAAATTCAGTCCTGTATTCATATTCTAAAGTTTAGCTGCTCAAGATAGATAACTTTGCCTCTAGCACTGTGCCTTAGAATCCTTATACCTAGCACTATTTTAAAATTTATTTAGGAGACAGTGCTGACCTAGAGAAGTTAGCTGGTAAATCACAGTAGATCAAGCAAACTTCTTCAGCAGCAGAACTTACAGATATGTGAAAAAGATTCTTCACAACTTTGGCAAGCGATACAATAAATAAATAACAAATAAAGCAGTAGGGATACCAAGCAGCAAATTTGTATGTCACAGTGACATGCATGCAAATGATTATGTATACAGAGAGGATAATAAAAAGTGTAAAAAGAAGGTCTTGTAATAGAGATAAGATCACTGATTTAATGAACATTTCTGATCCCTGTTAACGCAGAAAATTTTCTTAACTTACCTTAGCTAGGTAAGTAGTTTTCAAGAATGCTAGGTCACTTGCAGATGCAAATTTCTGAATATTTGTACAAGGAGAAAAGAAGGCAGTAGAGATGCAGATTTTTTTGTCATATTAATATGATAAGAAAAACTTAAGTTCAAAATAGTTGGATATGGATTTACATTTTAGTACTAATTTGAAAAAGTTGCAATTATTTTTATTAAATAACAATAAGCACTCAGCCTGGTTCTTTGGTTAGTTATCCTTAATCTTGTCTCCACATAGTCCCAGACTATCTGAAATCTACTTCTGATATTTTATGACCTTGTAATTTCTCCTTAGGTTAGTTAAAGTCTAAATAGCTTGATTAATTTACTCATATATTCCATAGTAGGTTATTGCTATTATTCTTGTAATTCTCTAATTTCTTATCATAGAATATTTCTTAATGCTAAATACTGTATGGAAGAAGAGTTAGGATTTAATTACATGTCTACAAGGCACATAAGGTAAACACAATATTAAACTTTTAACTAGGCTCCAGAAGCATAATCCTGATACAAAATTATTTAAAAGAACTAATTCTGCTAGCATCCAGTAATTTGTAGGTAGTTGTCTGTAAACAAAGCTAACAGATGACTTCTGCAATGGGAAATAGCTCTGTTATGTCCTTTCAGAAAGCAGTCTTCAAAAAATTTACATTTATTTGTTATGGCATGACAATTATATTCCATGTTTATTATGCATGAATGTTAAATGTTAATGGAGGCAGGAGGTGACTAGATTAAAAGTATTATTCAAATCATAGTAAAAGAATGTATTCTTTGCTGATATATCAGTGTTTGAAATTAATTTATCACAGATAATTGTAAGCAAAGATCTGTATTCTTGTGCAATATGTGCTTTCAATTCCTTTTTAGTTTTTAAAAAATTTACAGATATCTTTAGATTTCATTTAAGAAAAGCCAGAAAAGCCTGACTTTGGTGTTCAATAAATATTTAAGTCACTGTCTGTTTAAATAATTGATAGTTCAGTGATTAGAAGTGTTCAGTGGAGAAAATTTTCCTATGACATAGAGTAAAGTAGATTATTTGAGTTCCTATTCTCTTTTAAGATTACTGAAAGTTACACATTTTAAAGCAATTCAATTTTAGATATATGTTCATTTTCTGCAATAATATCCTCACAGTGGCAATGCTTTCTTTGGGTAAGAACCCCATTGAAACCAAAGAATATGTTTTGTGTCAGTTAATGCAAGACAGGAACTGTAGAAGTTCAATTGATATATTGTTATATACAATAGGCCAACTCGTATTCTCTATAGAATGATAAGTAATAAAACTATTCCTGGTGCAGACACTGAATATCTAGCAAATACAGATACTAAAGAAACCAAGTCATTTTTTTCTCACTCTCCTTTCCTCATAATGTTCTCATACATCCTAGAGAATTGTGCTTTGGCACACTCCTTTCAGGTTCACAGTTATTACACATCTTGAGTAAAACCTTGGCTGCTCTCTAGGGACAACCACCTCCTTTCTTTATCACATGATGCTTGTTGGCTGAAATAGTGGACACAATCAGCAATTATTAAGTCGCTGTTAACCAGTATATAAGTAAAGTGAGAAGTTTCTTCTTGAATAAGTACTTGAATATTAAGATTCTGATTAGAATTTTGTCTTGTGATTTCTACAGGCAGATGCAGTGTTGAGGGAACTGTTAGGGTTTGCTTGCTTTGTTGCTGGTTTACTTTTCCCCTATATTTCTGTAATATGTTCTGTAATATCTCACCCTTACAGACTTCTTTATACCCATTTAAATTTTTACCAGAATCTTCATGTCATCTGGTTGTTGATACTATAAGCAATAAATAATGGGAATGAACATAAAATGAAGCTAGTGTGATGAAAAGGTCAAAGTATGACAGTGTACTACCGTCTTGTGTGAAATATGTAAGATAGCAAAATACCAATACTCTACTCTGATGGCACACTGCAAGAAAAAAATGACACTGATATGAATATTTTCTCATAAATGTAGGAAAAAGGGGAGAATTTAACTCCTTCACAACTAATTAAACAATGATCTAAAATAAAAGGTCTCAGTGTAATAGTTTGGGTGCGACCCTCCCCCAAACCTCACAGTCTGCAGCCCTTTTTCCTCTTCCTCCCACCCCCTGTATGAACCCAAGGGAAAGGAAGAAGGAAAAAGAAAGACTGAAATGAGCTGAAAATGAGCAGACCAAAGCTGTATGATTATATACACATGTATTTACACTTATATGCAACTAGAATACCATGTACACAGGATAAGAGACCCCTGAAAACCTCCCCCTGCCCACAAGAGAAAACGGGGAGAGAAAATAAAAATCCAAAACAGATATACACAATAGAAACCCAGGAGTAAGCAATAAAAACTAACAAGAGAAAATCTTACTACTCTCCTTAGATAGCAGGACTATCAAGCGACTGCCAGCACTCTGCTATTCTCAGGGTCCACAAGACCTCACTGGGCGTCACTCCTCCACACAAGCAGAGCTTATAGCAGCGAGCCTGCTCCCAGAGCTACAGGAAGAGAAGAAGAGAAAGGCGTGCCTCTCCCTTTTTATTTATACCCTGGTTTACATAGAAAATCGCATGGAATACTGGGAGATTGAGTTCTTTCTCAGCCACGACCTGGCTATCAAGGAGGGTCCAAAAACCAAAACCATTACACTCAGAAATCTTTTGAGGAAATATTTTCTAATTAGGAAATCCTATCTAATCTAATGTTAAAATTCTCCTACAATTATCTTAAATTTGGCAAAACATCTGTCAGATGTTTACCTATGCTTTAGAGAAAAGAGAACTGGTCCCAATCCCCCCCTATTCCTTCTACCCTGATGGGATGCATTGGATTTGAAAAATGCAAATTGAATCTACTGTCTTGTCCAATTCAAATCAACAACTTGAGCTGTGATGCCATGCATTTTCCTGATGTGCCTAGTAACCCACAGTTACTAGAGTAATTCGTTTGGATGGCATCCAGTGTGCTGTGGGTTTGTTTTTTTTAATGCAACTTTCGAATGTCTCTCTGTACAGAAAACCATCTGGATTAGCAGCAGGTCACTGACTTGACAGAGTCTGGATAAATAGTATTGAAGAGCTGAAGAATAATGTTTAAATGCTTAATGAGTCCATCACGTCTATGGCCTGTGATTTGGTGATTGCTATATAGGCACTGCACAGTGTTTATGAACATATATATCTAAGAAAAATGGAAAGAAATGTAGGAGCTGCTACTTCTCAAATCTCAGAATTTTAGTATGGTGCGCTGATACCTGGGATGCTTATTCTTCTAGGGAAACTGAAATTTCCCTCTCTGGACTGCCACTTTTTTGTTTTTCTCATTATTACTGCAATTTTGAATGAAATCGGGTCTCTCTAATGATATGAAGTAGTTTGTTTGTTGACTGGACTTAATTTTCACTCTAAATATAAAGTAGATGGTAAAGGATATTTTCTAAGTCCATATATGTGCTTAATCAGGGATTCTGAAACAATTTGTAGAAGATACACAGACAACTTTAGATTTAAGAAACTTTGGCATATCCAGCAACTAAGTCAGAGCTTGAATTTTCTGAACACAAAATTTTTGATCCACATTCAGATGTAACAACAACAGACAATTACTACTATTAAGTGAGCAGTTCATAGCATGAGGCTTTACTTGATAACACTACCATATTTAAGCTGGGACTAATTTTCTTTTATAGACTTCCAACTTTTTTTTAAAAAAAGTGATCTTTCTCTCACTACTAATTTCCGCTTAGTATATTCAGTTCCTTGTCTTCTTCTGAATGCTTTGAGTAGGGGAAATACAATGAAGTATCTTTTTGTATGCTAACCACATTTTAAAAGATACTGGCAATATTAAGCCATTAATAAAGACAAGTATGGCAATGTAGTCCAGTTGCTTATGTTGAATTTTTTACATATTTTAATATGCTGTGAATTTCCCTCTGAAACTAATTAGAATTACTGCAGTAGCATAGGATTGTGTCTGTATAGGGAATGATTGTGATACAGAGGTTAAATTAATTATTTTCAAAGGGTAAATATCAAATTTTTAATTGTATGTATCATAGCTGCCAACTAAAATGTTTTCCTGGGGTAATTTTCCAAATGAGCCTGAGATCTTGCAGCTACCGGCAAATGAGAGTATATATATTTTATTGAATTTCTGCACTTATCCAAGATATCCATTGAAAGACTGATTTATTCACTTTTATACATGTTGAACAATATCTTGTTTTATACTTGTTCCCATTGACTTCTTGAGGTCTCATTTGAAAAAAAAAGGAGAGAAAAAAAGAACGAGAAAGAAAAACGAGAAAAAAAGAGGAAAAAGAGAACAAGCACCTTTTTGAAATAGGAAAGAAAGAACTTTATAAGTGTTTGGATTACTACATCACAAAATGAAGGAACTGCTATCAGAAGATCACTAAAAAAGCCAAGATGAGGGGTGAGGAGAACAATTGAGCAGAGTAAGACTGATAATGTAGGTCTATGGAAAGTTTTAGAATACCTTGTGACTGAATATTTCTTACTGGTTTAAAATACATGTAGGTCAGCTAATAAATATTTTACTTTAAAAGTCACAGCTCAACAAACTGAACAGAAGATTGCATGTACATAAACTAGCTCTGCTACAAACGATATATCCATAGAAGTTGCAGGTACTCTAGCACATAAACTATATGCAAACAGAATGATTTCTTTTTACTTTCTTCATACTCTTCCACCTATAGGATGTGCATCTCCCTGTAAATTCCACACAGGCTTGTATATGAGATATCTTAACTGAAGACAGAGAGACTTCATTGCTCCTTGAGCAAACATTGTGCAAGTTAATGTCAGCTGCAGACAGTAGAAGAAAGCTTTCATTTTAAATAGCAATGTGGTTAGGTCACAAGCATGTAAGTCTTGTACTTAAAGTGTAAAAATTTCCATTATAGGATTGAAGATGAACAATGATACTCTACACATATTTACCCAGTGACTTCTGATCCTTCTGTTTCCTTTTAATTTCTCATGCATCCTTAATATGCTTATAACCAAATACTGTCACCATGTTTAATGGCTGTTGTTCCTTGAAGTGTATTGTACAGGGGACTTTAATCTAATTTACTAGTTTTAAATGTGACATTATAGCATATACTGAAGCAAGGGCAAAAAATAAGCAACAATGTCCACCTCCTTAAGATGCACTATGAGAACAGTAGTACCTAGGCAGAGATGTGATTTTGGTCTGTCTTCCAGAAAAGATATATCTGACAGAACAAACCAAATAAGAGAGAAATGTTTGAATGTCATCATAGTACTGATTTTACTCCATCACAGTTTCAAACTAGTCCCACTGAGAGGCATGTACCTGATACTGAATACTCAGGGAAGTATGAGGGCTCTAAGTACTGTTGGTTTCCAGAGATCTTTATCATTCTGAATTTTATTCTAAATATAGTGCGACACTCTTAGACCTCATGAATGCACGTCTGAAGGCAGGAGTTCCCAGTAGCAGAGTAAATTCTTCATTTAAAAATGTTTTTGCAAACCTTAAGAGAACTGGATTTTCTTTCACCTCCAGGCAACACTCTGGTAGAATACTCAACTTGGAGGGGAAAAAAAATATTGCTACTTTGAAACAACAGGATTCTTCACTAGAAAGGAGAGAAATAAATGAATATTCCCAGTGCAGGCTTGTGTGAGACATCTGTAACACACAGTTTTTCAAAGTTTTTAATTATCACAGTACATGCAGATTATTAGGAGCTGTTTCAACAAAAAAAGTGTGTTTCTTTTTTATTTGGGGATTATATTTACCTGGTTGTCCTAACACTTGCATATATGTTACTCTATTCTGTGCTTATTTTCTGCAATAAGTTACTTCCAAATATTTATACTACTCTCTCAAGGATAATGTAAATATATACAGTAATTATAAAGATGTCTGAGTTGCCAGCAAACAGTGATAAAAGAAATGCTTCAGCTACACTTCTTTCATTTGTTTCTGTATGAAAAGAAAAATAAGATTCAGGTTTCCTCAGATGATTATGCTTCCCCCTAAAATCTCAGCTGACTATACTGCCTTTTGGCTTAACCAGCAATCCCCAGTGTTACCACGTTTAACGTCTGACTTGCACCAAATAAAGGTCTGCCCCACATTTTAAGATGTATTTTGAGAATATATTGTTCCCGCTTCAAAAATATCTACTTGTATGTAGTGGAGAAGGAAAAAAATTACTATAAACTGCTATTTTCTTTTATAAGAAAGGAAAATTAAAATTCTACTGAGTAACTATTTCTATTTTATGGGTGGCAGTAGAAATGTTAACTCCTACCATGACCACTGTTTTCCTGCATGTATTTAATTTCTACCAAAAACTATGTGCATGAACAATTCCCCCCACATATTACTGATGTTTTATGTAAGAGTCTCTCTTTCAATTATGAATCATATGTACTGTATTGACATGTAAGAAACTATCTGTAAAACTGAGTTATCTTTTTCAGCATTTTTTTTTTCATTTTAGGGGATATTTTAGTACTTCACTTTAAATGTAAATAAAAGAATTTCATTAGTGCTTTAGAGCTAAAAGTCATCTTTCTTACCTACAGAGAAATTATGGTTAAGGTTTTGAGAATTCTCTGTGTGCAATGGTTACAGGATTGTGCTGTGGCTGATTAGTAAAATTACTCCTCTCACTTTTGATCCATAGAAGTGTTGGTGTTAGCCCTTCTGAAGGAAGCAGCCTGGGATTTCTGTACAAAAAGGTTTTATAAGTACCAGAATTGACTCTTTATTTTCACTTACCAAAATATTTTCTGTAATTTCCAATGGCTATAGCAGTTGATTTCTTGATCCTTTTTTTCTGGTGTGACACCAGGGGAGAAAAAAGCACCACTCTGCATAATGAGCAATGAAGCAGCCACTGATTTGCAAGGACTTTTGAAGGACTGCTTTGTGTCAGTGGTTCTTACTAGGTTTCAATTTTCCTATGAAGCAAAAATGCAATAGTCTTAAACATCAAGAAAGTGATAGAGATGGAAAATTATTTGCATTTAAATGCATGCATAAGATCAACCACAAGTTATAGGAAGGATAAAGAGATACTCTGTGAAAATCTTTGTCCTGGTTAAAAGGAAGATCAGGCTGTTTGCCATCTATCTGTCACTGACCATATTAGAAATAAGTTACTGCATATGTGATGCTAAGAATGAGTGAATTAATTAAAGGACTTCAGATCTGCAGAGGAAGTTGGTGTGTGAGTACAGAGATAAGTTTTGCCTGTTCCTAGCCTACTTATAATATATCTTTATACTATGTACTACAGTATTGTTCCTGAAGTGACTGAATAGACAATGGAATTCAATCTCTTCTTCCACTGTCCATAATAGGCCTTAATTAGCATATATTAAAGTATATTGTGATTTTTGAGTGTAAATCATTCTGTACAGTAATAGTAACCTTTTAGATTTGCTGTAACTTTACAGTGATAAACCTGTGCTAATTTGTAGTTACATTATCATACAGATCACTACCTGTTGAGTTCAATATAGACATTACAACCTGAGGTAAAATGTGTTTAGTTAAATAGTGAAGATATTTCTTAAAATTTTATAGCATCTTTTAAAGAAACAATTTTCTTATGAGATTTCAAATATACTTCACTAAATTACTGGAAAAGTCTGCAAACATTTTCTGGGCACTCTGAGTTTCTCTCTGCCGTGCTTGCTGGTCACGGTTGCTGCCTTCTCACAGCTGCAGTAGTACAAATTTAAGGAGTGGGTGCTCAGACCTTGGCCAAACAGGAAAACTAAAAAGGAATTAAAACTAACATCAGGACCTTTTTGAAAATGCAGGTCCCATTGTCAAGTTTGTAAGCTCTTTCTAGGAATTTTTTTGAGGAGCTCTGAGCATGTAGCAGCTCCAGTGAAGAGAATAGACTCTTTGGTCAGCAACTGCTTTTCATTTTGAAAAGCAAGTATTTTAGGAGCCAAATCTTACATATCCAAAATACTAAAACAGCACCCTGGTCTCTTCATACACTCAGAATCTGATGCTTATTGTATAGCCAGTATCATCTTTCCCTGCAGCTCAGGAGAAAGAATTTCACCCTGTATCTTGAGTTTTTTTGACTTCAAGCCAGGATCTAACCATTTCACTAGGGAAAGAGGGCGGTGAGGGAACACAGAGATCCCAGGTAAGGAAATATCTCAATTTTAACTTTAACTAGAACTTAATTATGATGAAATGTTTTGTTTTAATAAAGAAAAACCTTTCTGTCTGAACAGGTGCTCTGAAGAAGGCTGGTATTTGTTTGCAGACAGCTCAAATGGAGAATTTGGTGATACAACTGACATTTCTACCCCAGTCATCTCCCTTACAGGGCCCAAATGCAAAATCATATTCTGGAACTACATGGATGGTTTAACAATAGGTTCTCTGGAGGTAAGGAGGTGTTCTAAGGTTTGGGTTGTTTGGGGTTTTTTACTGTCCAAAATTTCTGTGGGGAAAATACTTATCTTGTCATTTAGTTTCATTAAAGCCTAGGCTGCTAATAAATGAAACCAAACAATTACTAATACTCCACTGCTCTTCATGTGTTATGATCTGAAGGAAGCATTAGCTCAAGTAAGCTGGGGAAAACGTAACTTTCCTCAACAATCAAACATTATGATTTTTATAGACATCTCATGATTGGAACTTCCATACAAGAAAAAAAAACTTGTACTGTACAATACCATTTGACACTGAAATGCATCACTAGATATTTAGACATTGAGGACTTTGGCTTAATTTGGAAGCATGAAAAAAAAGTAGTTGTATTAAAATTTGCTGCAAAAATTTGTAGAATCAGCTTATTGCTCAGAAAGTTTAATATATACATTTCAGAGGTTAATTATATTAATGTAAGCAGCACTGAAGTATTTCTAGGACATAAAAGTAAGAAACCTTTTTATCCATACCCTTTTCTTCACTCTAGTTAAAATAAAAGCACTTCTGTGAAGGAAATGTAGCTCATTCAGCAGCTTATAGATAGATCAAATGAGTCACTGCATAGTGAATGAATAAAACAGCAACACTATTCTCAAGAAGTTTTTGCCACACACCTGAGTAACTGTAATAGGATTTCCCATGAATATTACACAATCACTACAGAATCAGAAATGGACTGAAGCAAACACTCAGGATAAGTTTCCTGGTCATCTGTGCAGTCACTATCAAACTGGGTGTTCCCGGTGCATGTGGATTTAATTGTACAAATAAGTTCTTATTGCCTTTGTTACTCTGCATAACTAATTTAAAAAGCTGGCAGGATTCAACTCTCTGAAGATGAAATTAGTATGTATGTTGATAATAGAACTGAAATCTATGATATTGTGCCCTTCACCTCCTGCATGTGACTTTCTAGATGTTTAAAGGAAGCATGTTCTCTGTTTTCTTGAATTATTCTTTTAATTTTTAAAAATATCACTGAATTTCCCCCAAGTAAGTGAAGGTCTTTCTAGGCTGCTTGGGAATTAGTCAAATTTTAATTAATCATAATTAGTGGGAAATCAGAGTATAAAAATGGTTTATCTTGTTTTAATACTTGGAACAGATCAATTTGCATTGAGACTTCTTTGCATTTACTTTGGAACCTAGGGCTTTTTTTTTTGCAGTGTAGGAGTCCATGTTAGTTGGAATCGGGTGCACAGAGTGTTTTCTGGAAATTAACAGTCAGTTCTATATATCCATGCTCCGTATTACCACTGCAAAAGGCAAATGTATATAGAAATTTTTTCCTCTGTTTCAACAGAGGAGACAACGATTTCTATGTCTCCCTAATCTAAATCCCTCCCCACATAACTTATTTTAAGATGTACTAAAGGAGAATCAGTAAAGCTTTGCATTTTAAACATTATAAATAATTACCTGGTTTCAATTGTTTATTAAATAATTAATAATGAATGTTGAGAAGAACTTAAATATAAAATTATTTAGGTATTTTCTTGTTGGGATTGTTCTTTAAGTGCCCTGGCAGGGCAGAGTTGGGAGAGTCACAAAGATTTTGGATGACTCTGTTGTGTTATGTTAATGAAGTGGTTTGCAGGTGGGGGCAGGAGTTTTTCAGGCTGGTGGCAGGGAGATTTGGGATGGGCGGTTGCCAGGAGAGGCTAGTTGCTAGGGCAGAATGACCAATGAGAGTTTACCTGATGTTTTGGCCTGCTTGTCCTATATAAACAAGTGAACCCTAAATAAAGGGGACTTCGTATGAAATCATATGGATTTGTTCGTGAAGTTCATTTGGCCCCCTCTGCGATATTTTCTCACAATCTTCTTCATATAAATATTCGTCTTTTCTGTGCTTAAAAACCATGAAAGGCCTTTTGCCCACCTCTTCCCCTAAGATGTCCACATTTTTATTTACAAATTTGGATTTTTGCATGTTAGTCTGCATCTATAGCATTAAATGTCATGCAGGACATACTGAAGACTTTCCTGCTGCTTGAATGAATTACTGCCTTCATATTTTGTATGGTGTTCTTAAACATTGTCTGTCTTAAAGATTAGCTGTCACTTTATGTGCAACCTTGGTTTGAAAATTTGTTGAAACCATTTTTGCCTGGTTTCTGCCCTCTGACTTGGCATGAGTAACTCTACCAAAGGATTAGATGTACCTTTTCAATAACTTGCAATGTAATCAAAATGCATAAGGGTTCAAAGTGCATTAGGGTACAGGGAAGCTCTGGATTTTAATAGCATATAGATTTATGGGTATATTTAACTTTAAAATTATAGTGTTTATCATGGTATGATAGAAGTCATGGATTTCTGATGAAGGACTTGTATTTACAATTTACTAGGTAATTTACAGTGTACATGTAGCTGTGTAGTCATATAATGATTTATATTCATATAAATATGTAGTTTGTACATGGGTGTAAGAAAAGAATTTTCATATTCATTGTCCTTTATTCTCTCAAATAATATCTGTAATGCATTTTTCTCTCCAATTCATTTTTTTACTTAAAATTCATGTCTTCTGGAGGATATTCTTCTTGTCAATAAAGCCAGGTGTCACTTTGTTTTCCTTTTCAATTTAATGTATTACACCTGTTTCTATTGTTGCCCTGGAATGAAAGCTTTCGACAGTGAGGATCAAATGTCTGCTTGGCAGAACTTACCTGTTATGCAATATCATATACAACCATGGGACTGCATAAATTTAAAAAAACCCCCAACTTTCTTTTCATTAAAATGAAAAATGCCTGGGCTGACCTAAGAAGATTGCACAGAGTAGCAATAAATCCTTGAAAACAGAAGTAGTCCAGACAACTGGTGAACTGATGTTTAGGTCTGTGAGTATTGGCTGGACACACAGCTTGATACAATTGATCGAACACCCACCTTGCCATTACTGTCAGCTCGGTTTAATTTGGGTGCCCATGAGGTTGGAGCAAAACATATTTAGCACTATCTGCTCATGTCAAAAAGTGTCACCTTTTTCCAGTTTAATGACTATTCACAGGGGAAAGGGGATTTATGAGTCTTCTGTTGCTCAAGCAAATGAAATTTGGTCTTTGGAAGAAAAGAACAAGACTTTCTTTGTAGAAGAAACCACAAAAGAAAATCTATCCCAAATAGAATAATTGGATGAATGCATGAACTAATCTGTTTTTCAGTACCTCTTGTTAATGTTGTTTCCATATTTGAGACATTAATCCTAACCCATTAGTGAGCTACCTTCTCTGAGTAAATTAATGGGATGTTAGTCCAGGTAGAGCACTGGCGTATGTTTACAAGGAGAAGAGAAAATCTTAAAGAATGGGTTTTTTAGAGAAGTCATTTATGCTGGCATATCCGTTTGTGTCAGATAGGACAATAGGAAAAGCTTCTTCACTGAGAGGGTGGTAGTTTACCGGAACAGGGGCCTCAGGGAAGTGTTCAGGTCACCAAGCCTGCCAGAGTTCAAGTAGCGTCTGGGCAACACTATTACTCATACAATTTAGTTTTAGGTAGTCCTGCAAGGAGCAGAGAGTTGGACTTCATGATATTTATGGGTCCCTTTCAACTCCAGAATTCTATGATTTTATGATATTTAATGGTGATTTTAAGATAATTTGTACAAGATACCCTCATATTCTTGTATACAACTAGGGAATCTAGAGTAGTTGGTAACAGAAAGATTTTTTTGTGACCTAGACTTACTTCCTTTTTAGGTACTCTCTAAAACCAGTAATAAGACTTTCATACTGTGGGCTCAAAGTGGCAGCCAAGGTCCCCAGTGGAACAGAGCAGAAGTATTCTTAGGAATTCGTTCAAATTTTCAGGTGTGTATTCCTACATTATTCGCTATCTAAACAGCTGGCTGTAGGGTACTTTTATGTCATGCATTCTTTATCTCCTCATTTCCACATTTTTGCCCTATAAGCATACTGTACCTCCCTGTCTGAATAACAAAAGTCATCTTTTGTCTATCTGATAAGTTATCTGAGCTTAACACAACTTCTTCGAAATTTCTCACTCCATTTCAGTCTCAGGTTAATATACATTTTTAAGATGGAGAACCGTTCTATCTTTGAATCCAACTCAGGTCAAACTACCTCACTGCCTTCTACTTACTACCTAGTAATATTACATCTGGTTTGCAAAAAAAGGGTTGTGAGCATGATGTTTGCTTTGAAATATGAGTTGATTCTTAAGCCTCTTAGAGATACTTAATCATGAGTATGCCATGCTTAGTTGTAGCATTATGAATAAACAGTCTGTCAGGAAAATATTTAAAAATGTGTTACATTTCCTGGTACTTCTGTCTTGGATGGCTTTTAATGAAACTTTAACATCCTTTTTGCGTTAATGGAAATTGCTAATGGATGACTTGGACTTAAAAGAAGTAGGTGGTACTCATGCTGTTAATTTGGGAGAAGTGGGGACTACTATCTGATGCATAGCTCTTTCTTTCCCTTTGTTTTTATTTGGTTGATGTTAGAAGATAGTCCTTTGATAACTGTAGTGACAGATCTGTACAAGCAATAGTAGAAGCTTTCACAGGATTGTGCTATGACAATAAGAACTGACCCCTTCATATTCCAAGATTTGCAAGGATGATATAGTCTCATAGTGCCTGTATAGCATGTATAAGCTTTTTTATATCTTAATGGTGTCTTGCTGTAATAGCTCTGTGATTTTTATTAGGTTATTTTCAGGGTAAAACGTGGTGTCAGTTACATGGGAGATGTGGCAGTGGATGATATCACCTTTGAAGATTGCTCGCCTTTGCTCAACCCAGGCAGGTCTTGCACATCAGAGGAATTCACATGTGCCAACAAGTACTGCATTCCAAAGGACAGTCTGTGTGATTTTATAAATGATTGTGCAGATAACTCAGATGAGAGCCCTACTATTTGCAGTAAGTATGGTGGTCATTTAAATACAATTTTGATAAATAACTGTTGTGAATAACAATTCAAATATTTTTGGCAGCTCATCAGCTAAGAAAGCTAATAAGAAGGAAATAAATTAATTGCTTTTTTTTGTCATTTAGGGATTTTATATTATATTCCTTACTTTGAAATCATGTGAAAGAAAATAAAAAGCGATGTTAGTGAATTTCTTAAAATAAGTCAAAAGCAGATGTCTTCAAAAGCAGAATAAAAAACTGCTTTCCACTTGAAAAGAATGTTCAATGTTGAAAAAAGTACTTCAAGTGTAATACTTTTGGGATATGAGGGACCTACTTCCTTTGATATTTCAAGGATTGTCAAGTATCTTAACAAATAATTTTAATCCAAACACTGTACAATTTTGAATTTACAAGAGAGATCAAGAAACAGCATTTATAGTATCAGATTCAAGATAAATATTCATATCAAATGGGTTCTCATCTGGAGAACTGGACCACAATATATAGTACCAGCACTTTCTTTTTCCTAGTGCAATTGTGGAAAAAGCTCACACAATCAAATCGTTATTATTTGGTATCATATGAACTGTTGCCTTATTTTAATTGAGATTATGAATACAGTTTATCAATTCTCAGTAAACAGAATTCTGTGAATCAAAGGTATGTTGGTATCCTATGAAGCTAAGGTACATGGCAGAGACTGTTTTGTAGATAATTTTCATACTATTAAACTTGTCACTGATTTCAAAACCAGGAATAGCATGTGACTAAGATTTATGGGGATCTGTTCAGACCTTCTGCAACTAAAAACCAGGATTACATCAAGTTGAAATTACTCTACTGAACATATTTTTGACCTTTATTTTCTGAAATATTGAAAAGCTGTTTACTAGACTTTTTTGACTTTTCTGGGTTGTCTGTATTTTCCATACAACACCATCAACCACATAAGGAATGAATCATTAAGGGCAAGATAGTTCAAATAGCCTCACAGGATTTAGTTTTACAACCTCCTAAAATATCTCCTCCTTATTCCCCATTGGAAAAGAAATGATCTGAAATAATCCCAGAAAGAAAATGTTTTTCTGTAAAGTGTTTTTTTTAAACTTACTTTAATCTTCTATCTTTAACTTTAATCCATTTTTAAGTTAAAAAATAAGCTTAAAATTTTGTTATAAAATAAACTAGACACAAACTTTCCTGGCTGCATTTTAACAGGAAGCTTTACAATAAAGCATTATGGGGCCTTATGAGCACAGTGGTGATTACTGGGATGAAACCTCTATATTAATATGCATTTTGCCTCAGATAAAAAAAATAGTTCCATTTCACTATGTCTAATTGAGCTGTAAAATGCTTAATGACCAATTAGGACTTCCCTTCTTAGTTCTAGGAGTGCTTTATTCAATAATGTTTTCAAGATCAGTGTCGGGAATTAGCCTAATTTTTCCTATTCTTCTTTTTACTTTTATTTTTTCAGTTTTGAAATAGATCCGCTGCTTTAAATTGCCACTGTGTGCTGGAGAACTTGGTTAGTGGTGCTGCCTCTGCCTTATATATCTAATAAAGTAGAAACACATGATATAGCACTCGCTGAAAATATTCCTTACAGAAAAATGTTAGTTCTGTTATGACAGCTTTTTCATGAAGTAGACTGCCTGCAAAGAGAACATAATGATAGGAAGCACATATTTCCACTCTTTGTGAAGTACTTTTTTCATTCCTTGCAGCCATGAGTGAAGAGTTGTTTCCTTGTTGCTGAATCATAGATGGGTAGCTCGAAAATCCTAAACTCAGAAGTCTGCGAAAGGCCTCATTAGGGCAAAGCGTGATAGATCAAAGCATAGGAAACAAGAAATGAGCAGGTTTGTCCAGGCATTGTGTTTAAAAAATATGAAAGCTGTGCAGCTTCAAGACATATTCAAAATACTTTTAAGCAGCAAAGCTTACTGGATCACTAACTCTAGGTGTAGATGTTGTTTGTTATGTGCATGAAGAGTCATCACATTTTAGTTAATTAAATCTTTCTGTTGAAAGAAATGAGCCTCTAATCTGTTCTGAAAGTCCAGAACATTAATAGAACTCTACTACATGATGATATTCAGCCAAGTCTAATTAGCAATATCTAGACAAAGCCAGTGCTTCTGAGATATAATCTGTGTTTCATAAAGCTTTAAAATTACTATTGAGAGATCTGTGGCTTGGTTTTGTCTCTTTGTAGAGGGCTCTTTTTAAGCCAGATGCATGATGCCAGTGCCATAAATAGGTCAAGTACACATTTTAACAGATATACTGATTTGTCAAATGTTTAGAAGTGATTGCATTAGACACTGAATGAGTGATCAATGCTCAAAGTATAATGTCACTATTACTATATTCTTGCTAAAGATATATGAGAACAAAATAAACCACAGCACTGCTGGAGAGGTAGGTAACGGATGATAGCACTCTTTCAACCTTGTTCAGAAACTGTTGACATTTGCCTCTTGTTGCTTAACATTATCAGTATGTCAGAGGAAGACCTCTTAGGCAGCTCTGGTTAGATTTGGTTCAGCTTACCTCTGTGAGGTAGAAACGATGTTTTATGAGATCTGGTAAATAAAATTTTCTAAAAAAAAGGTGTGAGACAGGAATATTTTTGCAGTCAAAATAAGGATTAGTGCCAGAGCAGGTGCTTGTACCTGATAGATGTTTGGATTTGTCTGAGCTTGGTTAATGTTTGGTTTAGCTCACAAATGTTCTTCTGAAGCAAATATCTCGGTTACTCTTGTTTGTTAGGATTTGGTTTGCACTGTAAAGTGCAACTCAAGCATACGAACCAGGTTCTTTTCATTAGAAAATAAATTGAAAAATGACCTCTAGCAGGACATCAAACGTATTCTAATCACTAGTGGTTACTCAGCTCACAGGATCAGTCTATACCACCTCAGTTTTCCTTCCTCTGTCACCCTCTTAAATGGTAGCAAGTACTCAGCATCAGGTGTTTTGCTCTACAGATCTGCTCCTATAGCTCTATACTGCTTGTTCATATAGGCATAGCTGTTTGGAATAATACAATTTAAAATAGTTTAAATTTTGCTCCATTTAATTACTTGATTTATTAGAAAGATTCATTGAATCCTGTGTGTTCACAAGATACTATTCATATATCTACTGTAAGTGGTTTTCTTAAATTATTTATCTCTTATCTAGTGCATTAATTCAGCAGCTCTGTGTTACTGTTTCGCACACTAAAGACTTACATTTGCTTTTTTACTTCATTACTAATGGTTCACAGTTATTCATAGAAATGTTGAGTAGTAAAGGGTTCATATGCAAGTACACAACCTCCTTCTGTAACTAGAGCTTCTAAGCAGGCAGCCTATGTTCTCTTTTTCGTCAGTTCAGTGACTCACTTCCAGGCTGAAGTTCATGTAATTTAAAATTGGTTGTTTGCGTTAGATTAGATAGATTGTCCTATAGTTATGACTATTTTTACTTTATTGGCTATAGAAACCCTGCAAAGACATCTAAATTTAGATTAGGTAACACACAATATGTGCAACGTCAACAGGGATATTAAATGCTCATGCCTTAAAATCTTGATTCTTGAAAACATACATTTAAAATAAAATGATGAGTTGCATTGAGTCATATTTGTTAGTAATTGAAGGAATTTCTTTATGCAGGATACTGAAATATCAAGTAATCGATGTTTTGCATAAATGATAATCATATCGTTTAACACATTAGATTTGGATTTTTTAAAATTCTTATTTCAGATGGCATCATGTTTGCAGAAAAAGGTAAAAGATAGTTAAGATCTTTTTGCTAGATAGTCCATATTTTTTAAAAAACTTTCTAGTTTCTTCTTCAAATTTATGACCTCCACAAATGAAATAAAAGGAAGAAACAGTTGAATGGTTGGACTTGATGATCCGGTGGGTCTCTTCCAACCTGGTTGTTCTATGATTCTATGATAAATCTTTCCTCTGACTTCAGGCCGAAATTTTAGAGGTAGTTGACCATATTGTTTGGTCCATGTGTAGATGCCATGGATTTTAGTTCCTTGGCCTCATTACTGATGCTTCTGATCAGCCGCTGGCTAAATAAAGCTGCTTTTAAGTGCCTCAATTTTACCACATCACACAGAAAGTTCATGTTCTGTTTACCTTTTGTAAGAGATCTTTTGACATTTCTTATATTGTCAGATCAAATTATCCATACAGTTTCCAAATTTGTCTTCAAAGCACTTTCCTTTCCAGCAATAATAATAAGAATATTCAGGGTACATTCAAAACCCTCTTGAAGGCCCCAATGAAATTCCAGCAAGTTGAGTCTTACTTCACAATCATGATAAAGAATTTATGGATGCATAGAGCTAAAAATATGTGCAACTTCTACTTCTGATGTGGTGCAATTGACTTAAATTATATGAGCAGCTGATCAACCATGCTGTCTGTTGTGACATTCAAGATTGAAAACCAATAAAACACCTGCATGTTGTTTCATATAAAAAATCAACCAAAATTACAACAGCTTTCTTTTTTTCTTAGACATTATATGCAACTTAAGGAAAAATGTAGGTGATCATCTGTCTTTGTATATTGGCTAAGAAAATAAGTGTGTGAATTCTTCTACAAACATGCATGAGTAAATTAACTATGACTATTATTCAGCTAAAAATTTACTCACCTACATTTACTTTTTACCTATATATGACTGTATGGAGGCTGTGTCTTTATGGTGCTCAGTATGTTCAATTGGATGGGTTTCTGTTTCCTGAGAAAAGAAATTTATTGTTTTCACCTCACCTTAACATGTTTCTCCTAAAAGAGTTTTCTGCAGATGCCTCGGATGCCTTGTGGAAGGCATCAGTTGACCTCTGACTGTAAGACCCTAAAAAGCACTTCAGCTTACCCTAAAATAATTTGCTATATTTGGTTACTTTCATAACAAAAATTCTATTGACTAATAATGAAAGGACTCGATGATCCTGGGGGTCTTCCAATCTGGTGATTCTGTGATTCTGTGAAAGCACAGAGACCTACCTTGTATATACAGTTTTATCCTATCTCATTATTCTATCCTAGAGAATTAAAAAATGTTCTGTTTAATAAGATACATGTATATGGTTTTTTGTCTTAAAGCATTGCTTATTGAATGGATTTGAATACCAGGTTGTAGTATATATACCTAATTAACTTCTAAAAAAAAATCTCTTTTCATTGTGTGCAACTGTTTTTCAGGTACATCTATTGGGAATTGCAATTTTGAGTTTGATCTTTGTGAATGGAAACAAGATGAAAATGATGATTTTGACTGGAACCTCAGAACCAGCAGTACTACAAACATGGGCAATGGACCAGCTACTGATCATACATTGCAGGAGCCATCTGGACATTTTATTTTTATAAAGAGTACATTTCTTCAGTTGCCAGGACAGAAAGCTAGGATTTCTAGTCCTGTCCTAAGCAGAAGGAATAAAAATTGCAAGGTACGTGGGGTTGTGGTACTACCAGGAACAAATAATTTGATTTTAAGATTACATCAAGAAAATATTGTTAAAATGAATAAAGATTAAAACATTGAATAAACATTTCTTAAGAAAAAAACTAGCACGTTGTAGAAGAGTTTGGGCTTGATCTTATTTCCCTGAAATCATAAGGAATTGCACATCTTAGTGGGGGGAGAATAATGTTTTCTATAGGAAAATAAGGACTCTAGGAGACTTGCATGAAGTTAAGAGTCAATGCAGCACCTGGTTTAGAATAAATTTTATGTCACACTTGCCCTGAGTAGTGTAGAACTATAACACACTCCCACTCACTGCAGAGGGGTTGGGCTAGATTACCCTCATGGTCCCTTCCAATCCAAACCATTCAATCACTCTACATTTCTATATTATGAAAGATTTGTGATTTCATGGAGAAAATGTGTGGAAATACAGAGACAATTGGATTTCAAAGGGTACAACTGCAAATAGAAGGAAGCATGGCAGAAGGCTTTCTCATGACTCACCTCTAGAGAATGGAATCACTAAGCCTTTATTTTCCAAACCATTACAGTAAGATATTAAAGCTGAAAGGAAGTGTAAACAAATGCGGAGTGGTTTAAGTCTTATGCCAGCCTAGAGACTAAAGAATTTTAGAACTACTGTGAGTAAAAGACTATTCAGACTATTATTTTGGTAATTATTTTTCTACTAACACATGAAGATCTATCTTCATGGAATTCTTACTGCATCCTTTTTTTTTTGGAGATCTTGCTACAGTAACTTGCCAGAGAGATTATATCAGTGTCTTTACACTTACAGAAAATGTAAAACGTTATTGGATATTATTGACAGGATATGTAATCATTTTATGTTAGAATTTTGTCCTCAATAATCTCATTTTGCAAATTCACGATTATTATATTATTATCTATTATCTAGTGATTCCAAGAGGATAAATAGGGTGGAGTAATTTTTTAGAAAAGATTTGATTTGAACTGATTGTGTGATCACTGCACTATGCTTATAAAATTAAGATTGTCTTAAACTGAAATAGTCCTAAAAAGTTCTACTGTATATGCAGATGGCATCGCTGTTCAAAGTGTCATTTGCTTCAAGGTTCACTGACCTCATGATACTCATGAGGAAAACCAAAACTCATTAAAGTTTGTCTGAAACTTGGAGTGTTTGTCTTATGCTTGAGATTTCTAAGCAATTCACTTGATTGATAGTCTTCTGACTGAAAACTCCCAAAACTCTTTATAGATAAGAAAGTAAGGAAGTATTCTATATAAATGGCTTGATTTTATGATCCAGGCAAAGCTTAACTAATTTCAATGTCAGTAGCAAAACTTAATCAAGTCCTTATAAAATAGTTGCAAAATCTGATCCATGATCTCATGTTTGCTAAGTTAATTTTCTATCTTGCCTAAAATACATATAGATTTTAAAAAATTCTGCTCACACAGGCTTAGATATATTTGCTTTTTACTCTAGCATCATATTTAAAAACATCTATTCCTCAAACTTATGTACTTTCGATGCTTTAAAAAGTAACACATCCATTATTTAACTTCTATCTATGAAAAATAAAGCATATATGTATAGAAATGTAGAATAACAGAGAATAGCAAGTTCACATTTGAATATTTATGATATTCACAATAAATGCAATTCAATACTTGAAAAATAACTACTGGACACAACTGATTTTGCCACATTGAAAATTATTTACAAAAATGCAGCAGGTGTATGCACCTTCTACAGACAAAACTTCTACATCCATGATGTTGCATATTCATGAACTTTTTGAAGATTGTGACCAGTTCTGAAACTTCCATTTAGGCAACACACTTCTTTACTTCTTGTAAAGAAAATTGGACTAATTAAAAAAACACTTCAAGATCTGTAACTTCATCCTAATGCATCGTGCAGTTCCTTAAAGTATTTTGCTACTTTCTGTGGGTTACTAGAGAAGAAGGTCATAGAATCACCAGGTTGGAAGAGACCCACTAGATCATTGGGTCCAACCATTCCTATCAAACACTAAACCATGTCCCTCAGCACCTCATCCACCTGTCCCTTAAACCCCTCCAGGGAAAGTGAATCAATCCCCTCCCTGGGCAGCCTGTTCCAGTGCCCAGTGACCCTTTCTGTGAATTTTTTTTTGTAATGTTCAGCCTAAACCTCCCCTGGCAGAGCTTGAGGCCATTCCCTCTTGTCCTGTCCACTGTCACTTGGGAGAAGAGGCCAGCTCCCTCCTTTCCACAACCTCCTTTCAGGTAGTTGTAGAGAGCAATGAGGTCTTCCCTCAGCCTCCTCTTCTCCAGGCTACGCAACTCCAGCTCTCTCAGAGTTCCTCATAATGCTACAGTGTATATTAGAACAGATTTTTTTGTCATCTTTGGTCCATTCAGATCAATGAAAAGTGTACATTTACATCACTGGAACAAGGGTTTTATGCAGAGAAAAGAAATATGCATCAGCAAGTACAAAGGGAGATACAAGGGGAAAAAATGGGGCTTTTTTGTATATAAGACTTTCAAAAAGCAAGTTGGTTCTTCCAAAAAAAATAGAAATCCAAAGGAAATAGTCTAATCAGAAAGGAAGCGAGATTTTGCCAAAATTAATCTGGGAATGAAAAGGGTGAATTCTGCATCATGGCATCAGTGATAAATAGTTATACTATCTGGAAATGTCAGCCCATAAGAAAACCATTAAATCTATGTATACTATTGTGAATAATAAAGGAATCATGTTGAAAATACCTCAAAAAAATCTTACATACCTTATTTGGATTAATACTCACTGTGGGATATTATGTAGCTATACCAGCCTGAAAGCTGCTCCTTAGTACCAGTGTTGAAGCAATTCTCTTGCAAAGTATTATGCCAAAAAAGATGGTGTTGGAAAAAAAAAATCTTAAATCTAGTTGCAATAAGTTAAATTTGTGCAAAACCAAAATTAAGATGACATTACCACTATATATCTAGAAACATTAAAAAGGGTCATAACATAAATTTATCATGATATTCACTATTTTTCACCATTTCTGCAGTCCATTTAGAAGTTTTGGTCCCATATTGGATTAGAGAAAATTATTTTCTAATTAGACTCCTGTAATCTATCACAAATACATTTAGGACCAGAAAAGTTTTCAGTAAACCTAAGTGACTTCCCATATTGTCAATGCTACTACTCTGTTCCTTTGTTTCCTTACTGTTCATTCTTGTATATTTACATGCATGAGTTACTCAAAAGGATGCAAGATCATCTGTCATATTATTGTAACGTTGGCTTCAAAGTTTGGCTTATGGAATAGTTTAAAAATTTTCACTAGTAAATCTTTTTGTGCAGGTTTTAATTAAACTGTTTTTGAATCGGTAAAATTGATCTGTCTGCTGCTAACGATGCTAAATTAAATAATTAAGGTGAATACAATAGCAGAATGTTTCTGAAGTCCCCCCTTGTATACTCGATGCTTTTGTTCTTGCTTACAGATAATTTTCTATTACCACATGTATGGAGCTCACATTGGATCATTGATTGTCTACCAGAGGACTAAGGCAAATCATGAAAAAATTCTCCTTAATCTTACTGGAAACCAGGGAAATTTCTGGCAGCGCAAAGCATTGATTCTGGCTGGAGACGGAGATGAAGATTTCCAAGTTGTCTTTGAAGGGGTAGCTGGACAAGGTCCTAAAGATGGCATTGCGCTTGATGACCTCACATTTTCCCGGGAATGCTTACCATCCCAGGATTTTTTACCAGCAGAATCCACAACTCTGCCTCCAACAGGTATTTTCTTATTATGGAAAAAACGGTCTATGTCTGTATATCTGGAAAGAATGGATAGCACCATTGCTTTAATTTCTTTGTCTCTCCTTCAAAAGAGAAATAGAATACATAGTTTGCTAAAGACATGATGAAGCTAATGTGTTTTCAAATATCTCTGATAAATTTATTTTATTAAATAATTCTTTGGATATTGAGTCAACACTTACGAATTTGTGAGACTTATTGTCCAGCCATTTATGCTTAGACAACATCCTGCTTAATTCGGTGGGAATTATTATTATCAATAGATGTAAAATATAGTTATTGCAAAAAAAAAGAACTAAAAATAAGGCAGAGTCAATAGAAACAGATTGTTGTAAGGCCAGCAGGCTTTAATGCTTTTTAGCTAGTGGGAATACTTCCTGATGCTGTTTAGGCACCATATGTAATGTTTTTCAGTGTGATGCGGTGCCAGTGTTGGTGCTATTATTTACACCATTCTCACTTACTGCACAAGGGAAATAAGACCCCCCAAATTTTACCAAAAATAATGAAATTCTGATGGGGATCAAACCAAATAACCCAAAGGTAAGAGCTGCTCCTGAAAGCACTGATGTTGTTCATTACTTAGGCACTTCATCTTCTTAGGCACACATGATGAAGAAGAAATTCTTTGTGACAGAACAGGACAAATCTCTTTCTTCCTTCTACATTTATCACCAGAGCCATTGAAATGTAAACCCCTAAAGTGGAATTTAGGAGATGCATTTTGATCCTGGGTCTAGTACAAACTTCCTGCATGGTTGCAACAAGTCATTTTTTCTCACTTCTCTGTCTTTCTGATCAATAAAACAAAGTTAATATTTCCCAATGCCAAGGACCATTGGGAGAATGGATCATTAATTTGTGAGATGCCTTGCTTTGTTACTGTTACTAATGAGTAGCCTTCTCCTTCAGGATATCATTAAGCACCACTCAGGCACTGGGAAATAACACTGATGAGACTACATCAAACCTAAGGTATTACACTGCACTTTGTACACTATATAAGCAGGAAAGATATGGGCAATGTTTTCCAGACATATCTCAGTTACCGTATGTAGTATTTGCTTTCTACTTCTTTCAAAACAGTCACAGAAATTTACTGCAAATGAGATTGGTATTTTAAAGTTCAACTTTATATGAACATTACCCCAAGAGGAACATTAGCAGAGATTTCTGCCTCTTTATTTTTAAAGTCTTCAGATTCGTAATAGTAGATGCACGTCCCTGTGGCAATGTTAGAAACCTTAAAAGCCTTGGTTTTGATAGTAAACAATGTTCCAAACCACTTTTCTGGTTTATGTAAAAAAAAAGCTACTAAAATCTCAGGAAAAAAGCCAGCAGGGACTGATTTCTTGGTGCTTCCTTTCTGAGATGTATTTTGTGAACTTAGTAGATTCACAGCACTTTAAGATAATGGTGTAGATCCATCCTTATACTGAACCATCTTTTGTGTATCAATCATTTTCATTTGTCCTGGATAAGAGTTTACATTAGTCACTGAGGATTTCAACTTATAACTATTATTTAACATTGGTATCTCTTTGGATCACTGCTTGAAATGTGGGCTTGGATACCTGAGTATGAAATCACTCCCCTACAGAAATTTTCTGAATCCTGGTGTTCTGGAGGGTGGAAAAATTCCTTCATGAGGTGACTTGATAAACTAGTCATCCAGAATCACCAGGTTGATCAGCTGCAAAACTCTGGACTCTTAGATTTCTCTGCTTACATGTAGAGACAAAGGAGAGTTTAATTAGAAGTGAAACACTTATTTTTTTTACATTTCTGAGGATGAGAACATCATGCAGCATAGATCTGCTCCTTTCTTACCTCCAGCTACAGAGAATATTTGAGAAGAAAGTTGAAATGTTTTCTCTGCGGTAGAGAAAGATCCATAGCTTTTGAGGTCTATTCTCATTACATGACAGTGCAGAATCGATACTGATGCTTACTGAATTTACTTAGTCTGCTGTACTGGGGCGTTTTTTTCCTTTTCTCTGGACTTACATGGAATGTTTCCTACATTTCAAGTATTCAGAATAGCACAGTGAATTGTAACTGTTATAAGGCTTTCCTCCCCTTCACCCAAATAAAGTTTCATTATTTCTCATAGTTTGACAAGCTTACTTTGTAACTTTTATGGCATATGGTTGTGGTTTAACCACAGAGAGTAGCTAAGAAGCATTGCAGCTGCTCACTAACTCCCCCTGTAACAGTGACTGATGTGAGGAAGTCTTCCCAGTGCATAACAAGTGCTGAGTACAGTCACTTCAGCAATTTCATTTTCACAAAAATACTATTCCTGTTTTTCATAGTTAATACTAGCTTATATCATCCAGAATAATTTCATGTCATTAACAGAATTTCTTAACTCATTAGTCATGCACTTAATTGGTCTTTTATGAATAAGTATTAAAAAATAGATGTTCAGAATATTTTTTGGTTTGTGATTGCTTTTTTGATTGCATGATCTCCAGACTGACTTTTGAAAAATTTTAGTACAAATTACTAACTCACAGGCATACATTCTCACAAAAAATGTAGAATTTAACAACATAACTAAAATTAGAATAAATAAAAGCAAAGGAAGAGAAGAGTCAGCAATCAGGCTTACCAGAAGGTTTTTGTTTGGAATATTACTAAAAATGTAGAAGTGTACTCTAAAGATGGAAGGATATTGCCTATATCATTTTTTGCAGATATAATTAGATATATAAAAATTTATAGACATATAAATAAAAATAACCTTGGCAGTTATTCTAACTAATAAATAATTACAAGAACAATCACATTTTATGCTTCGGTGCATGTGATCTACTGAAGAGTGGAAAAAATGTCTTCTTATGCACAACTACTTGAGTAAAAAAGCATATACATCTTCCTTTGAAGCGACCAGCACTGACCATTGTCTGAGATAACAGGATGTGAAACAAATTTAGTAGAATGTCTTAAGCACTTTAAATGGGTTCTGGAAAAAGCAAGCAAATAGACAAAACTAACAATTAAAAAGAAAAAACAACCCCAAAAACCAAAACAACCAAAACCCAAGGCCTCTGAATAGTCTTTAATTTCTGATATCCTCCTGCACTTCCGGAAGATAAGTACACCTATATAGTTGCTGTAATCACATACAGCAGATGGTGAAATTAGTACTTAAACAGAAAGGGACTCTCAGATGTATTTGGAATGAAATTTCATGTAAGTGTCTATTTTATTTTCAGCTTTGTAATAGTATGGAAAAATGGTTATATGGCTATAACCTAGACTTCTAAAAGTAATAAATTGACAAGTTTAGTTTTTACTCTGTCCTTTCTGGCAGAAGTTATAATCATTCCATACTTTTCAGAAAAATGGTGGAAATGCTGTAGAGTAAGTAGATTAGTTTAGCAGCTAGACATAACAGCAGTCATGCATACAGGTGTCTTGAGTTCAACTTCTATATATATTGCCTAGCTGTTATGAAGATAATTATTCTTTTATTGTCAATGAAGTAGACAAAATATACAGCCTGGAATTTTTAGTTGTACTTCCTAATTCTAAGAGGCTTACTCCAGCTAAATTCTAAGTCAGTACAATCATAATGACTGTGTTTTATCAGTTCAATTAGAAATATCTGCCCTTCTTTTTGTTTGTTGGTAGCTAGGACTGTTGAAAAAATTATTAGGACTATAGGGTTATTACTTTTTTCTCACACATCTAAAAGTAGAGTAGTAATGTTGAAGTATGTGGCATTTTAAATTAAGTCTCACAACAGCAAAAATGATCTGAAAAAAAGTTATATTCCACATTATCAAGTCCTATTTTATCTCTAGCTCAATACCTCTCTGCTGTGCATCTGAATTATCTAGAAAACCTGGGGAAAATAATTGCATGTGTTGTAAAGACGGCAAGCATCTCTGTGCTTACTATGACTATACGATGCAAGCTGAACTTGAAGTAGCTTTTCAGCATATACTTATCAAGAGTCACTTTGGGCATTATTTTATTTTCCTAGTTACAGTGTTTATGTTTTCAATATGGTGTATGTTATATAAAGCAAAAACGTTATTTAGCGTATTTGTAAATTTTATTTGAAAGCTCAGTTTAAATTTTGTTATTTATATCAAGGAGGATTTGAGGCAACTCACAGCACAACTCCATTTTAATTCTGTGATTTATTGTGTTCCCAAACTTTTCAACAGGATATGTGTCCCAAGTAGAATGATATTGTATCTTTCACAAGATACCTAACTATCACAAGCAATGCCTGGATTGCTTTTTAGTGGTAGGATAAACAAAGTTATTAAACAAACAGGTGGTAAAAAGACTGTTAGCTCTCAAAATGTATAAAGGATCCCTAAGCAGTGAAGGACCACATTTGGTTTATGCTCAAATGTCATATCACCTCACATGCATCACACAACAGCAAGAGTTTGAAGAAATGAAAATTTTTAAAAGGTACTTTTCTGATCTCTGGAAACTTCCAGCTATCCAGAATACAAGCAAAAGTTGTGTCACCAGTAAGGACAGAAGTTGTCCTCAAGAAAAAATGATGGGAGGTTATTGACTGAGGCTGCATAGTCTTCACTGAGCACACGGAAAAAAACCACTAGATTTTCCTCTTCAGCTAGTCCTGAGAGGGAAGATATCAGTGAAATGGAGAAATCAAAGATTCTTTTATCCTTTAATATTTCTATGCTGCATTTTTGGGTATCCAAGAAAGAAAGTTTAGGGGAGAAGAGAGATAAGTAAAGCCATCTTAATGTGCACAGTGAATCCTTAGGCAAAGTAAATGCTAATTATATTTCCACATTAAGACTTGAATCAGATGTCTTGTATATCTAGGTGTATATCTTACAGAAGATGTATCAGGAATCTAAAATCCATTTAGAGCAGAGGTTCTATATTACTCTCTTGCCACCTAGCCACTCAGCAAAATTGAGTCGCACACATAAAGACATCTATTGTGATTTGTGATACAGACAAGTGTCTAAGAAATCCCCACAATGCTGATGGTAACAGGATGAATAGAAAGTATATGCCCCTCAGGGCTATCAGCTGGTGACAAAGAATGATGCCTTACACATTTTGAAAAGTTATGTGTGTGGTGAACCAAATCAAACACTAGGTTATATTTTAGCAAGATGTGATCATTCTTTGAAGTCCAAAAGCAGTTACCAAGATTCCCATCAGTTTCAATTGCAACTTAGACACTTAGCTTGTCTACCTGTAAATATCAAGGTATTTGCCAATTTGTGAGACAAATGTCATTTAAGTTTTTACTTTTGATTTCTTTTTGATATAGTTTTATTTTTGTCACTTCTTACAGATGTCATTCTTTTCCTAGGTTTAGATTTACTTTATCAGAAATATTTTTTAGTTGTCTTGCTGCTAACCAAAGCAGAAATGACTGCCAAGTGATCAGTAGCTAGGTTGACAGCCTCAGAGTGCTGGAAGATATGAGTGTTTCAGATCTTCATCAGATCTTTCTGTTCTATTCTAAATCGTCTTCATTTCAAATTCTTTTGTTTCTTTCACCTGCTTTCACAAGGTGTCATCTCAGTCCCTCATCCTCTCCCTTTTTCACCTCTACTCAGACTAGACCATTGCCATTTTTGCATATGGAATTGCAGTAGAACTATTGTACACCTAGATATTGAAGGTATTCAAGAGTGAGGCATCAAGGAGACACTGATTTAGACTCAAGACATCACAGTCACACTGAATTGTCTCTGATAGGTAATACTATGGAAGCTAACACTTCCATTATTATTTTGTAAAGATTTCACAGAAGAGATTGAAAAGTTGATGGCTTCAGATGAAAAATTGAAAGGTCAGAATAATGTCTTCAAAATACCTGAAATTAAAAGATTAGAAATAAATAGCTGGCCTTCAAATATCCCTTCTTGTTCAGTGCATGTATTTGTGTTCCTTTGGTTTTTTAAAGACTTAAGTGTAATTAAAATGATGGGCTAACATTCTACTTGTTTTATGGAGGACTGCCATTTTCAACATACACCTAGTTAAAGATTTTTTTTCTTGATAAAATTCCTTGTGCATTGGCTACATAAAGCTTTATATTTCAATGCTTTTAAAGTTCAACTTGAGCATATGCAAAACACTATTTACACATTCTGTTGAAGATGAGAATATACCTTGTTTGGTAGAGAGGTTTCCAAACTACAATTTGTATTAAATATCATTCCATGACTGAATTAAATTACAAGGTATGCTGCTAGCATAACAGTAGTCAAACATCTGTCTTCTCACAGATTACTGTGTTTGTATAGGATATGATATTTTCCTGTTTTCTGTTTATCATCTGGGTTTTGCAGAGCTATTTGCAATTAAATGGAGTTGTAAGGAAAAAATGGAATAATTTTCCAAACAGATGAAGTGGTTTCCATAATTCTAAAGATCAAATTCTATATTCTTATTTTTTTTATTCAATGTCTTTTCTCCAGTTGGGTATGTGCTTACATTTGTAGCATGTTAGCGTTTACAAGCGCATATTTCATTGAATACCACCTGAAGCAAATTGTGTACCTAGACAGAGAAGACACAAACATTTAAAGATATGATATAAAAAAACCTTTTATTAACAAAATGAAAAATGTCTTGAAAAATTATTTTCTACAAAAAACAGCCTGTTGCATGCAATGAATTTGGGGAAGACACATTAAGACGCATTAAGAAGAAAATTGCTATAAATTTCAGTGAATGAGACCCACAATATCAATGTAATTTTTCTCATAAGAATAATCCTAGTTTTCTGAAGAGTTCTAATAACATACTTCCATGCTCAGTATGAAACAGCTACCCAGACACAGAACTGAGTGAAACTGGATGCTGAGATGCTAGTTTTCAACAGTGATAAATGATTGTAGAATAAGGACCAACAAAAATGATTGAAAGTTTAGATTCTGAAAAAGAGTATGAATTAGCCCAAGATGTTTAGTGAAAAAATTGAGATGCATAATTATTATTGCTATGCATAATTCATATAATTAACCAGTTAATTAAAACAGTTTAATTGTAAGCATTATTTATTTTTCTGTTCATGTGTATCAAAGATAAGAGTGGAAATAACAAGATATATTAACCTAGGGGGAAAGACAACAGAGAGATAGGCTGAAAAATAATAATGTTTAAAATTTTATAGTCTTCAGTTCTAGATGAAAGAAGAAAATGAAAACTAAATGCTTACTTAGCATAAATCTTTGCATCTAAATTTGACTGAATAGTTTTCCATTTAGGAAATATCTCTTGGAATTTTTTGAAAAGAGAGATGTGTCATTCATAAGCAGAAATTAACCATGACCATTTAATAGCCAGTTATCAAGTAAAAAATATCTATTTCTTTAGACACAGCCTGTCCACCAGACCAGGAGTTATATCTCCTCTGTCCTTTCCTTTTGATTATGAGGTTTTAAGCCTACTTATCTCTTATTTGTAATTCTTATCAAAAAGTATTAGTGGGATATGTAAAATCAAAGTAGGATAATAGATAATAAATTACTTAATCTAGTGATCAGTAATAAGCAGTAGCTGATGGCATATAAAGTTTCACTATTTAAGAGGGAAATGTTATTGTTATTCTTATCATTTTTGCAGTGAGATAACAAATCCTCTATAAATACTGTCTCAAGCAAAAATCTTGCCTCTCTCTTCATACAAGGAGAAAAAGATCCTTTCTACAGCAGAGCTATTGCTGTTCTGTTGTGCCAGGCAAGGACAGAGATCAATTTCTACACATCCCACAACTTACTCCCTTTGAAATCAATTTCTGTGAAGGATGCTTATGTGATTCTGTGTAGTGACTTTTAGGAGATGTACAGATGCATCCAAATGTAAATGCCCAAGAGGATGACTTCCAAGTAGGTGCTATACATTGGTCAAAAATACTACTCCAGTCATGAAGATAAAGTAGTAAGGCTGCTATAATCCAGCCCTACTGCAATTATTTCCTTCTGTCTGAGTTTTGAGAGAAAATTTACTTTTTAGTGGACATAAAGATTTCTAAGAGCTCAAATTGCTTATCAGAGAACTTGGATAGCCAGGCTATTATGGAGTATTTGAGTGCATGCAAAACATGATCTACTGATTTTTGAACATGGAAAGACTCAGAGACCTATTTTAGATTTGTTTTAAAAAAATCTTGAATTTGTGTGCCCAGCTTCCAATCAGTGAGACCTAGTTTACTGCAAAGAAGAAATGCCACAGGAAAAGTCTTTCTCACCATTTTTTCGATGACAAAAGGTATAAAATTATTATGTATTTTGAAGTTGTTTATGATGTGTAGCTAGGCTTCAAATTATGATTGGTATAAGGAAGTATTCACTTTCTGTTGGACTTGCAGATGAAGTTTTGGGAGAGGTAAACATGAAGTTTTTTAAACATGAACTACTATTAGTCTAGATTTCTGATTGTGCTTTCTTGTGGTTTTCCCTTATCTTCCTTTTGAGCAGAGGAAAGCTGAATGGCAAAACTTGCATATAAATCAGTATATCTGAACTGGTCATGAATAAATTTAGGCTAGAAATAAATTTAGGCTAGAAAGGTTGCTTATCTGAAAACTGAAAAATAGCAGCAATGGAGAAATTACTGCTTATACTGATGGCAGAATTGCTTGAGGAGGTCATCTTTCATAAAATCACTAGATCTAGTGACTTGAGCAATATCTTTTAAAAAAACAGGTTCCTATGAACTGTGATAAAATTATTTAATCAGGGCTCTCTTTCCAACAATAGCCTTTTCTGCTCTTTCCTTGTTTAGTCACTTGCTAAGCTTGTGTGCTCCTATTTGCTTAACTGAAAGAGTGCTGCTAAACATGAATACATACTGAATCAATATACAGTCAAGAAAACTATTATTACTTGGGAAATAAATTATTGTGTTGGATTGGACTAATGGCAAATGATGATAAACTATAAAATATGCTTTTTTCTCTCATACTGACTAGAAAAAAGTAACAGAACCACTCCATCATGTTAAGAAGGGTTAACAGTACAATTTACATTAGAGGCACGGGTTCAAATGCAATTGTTTTTAGTTATAGAATCTCACCTCCAACCACTTATACTGACTTATATTTTTTTTTTTCATCTTTTTCTTTCATTGTTGGAGAGCAAGCATGCCTGTAACACAGAAGAAAGGGGAAAACTGACTATTTTAAACTATATTTCTTTGAGATACTGAGTGGTTAAAGACTTTGTTGGCGTCTTTCTCTTCCATCAAACTTAATTCTCATTTTCCTATTGACCTTTCCAGTGGAGGCTCAAAGGTGTGTGGAAGGCAGTTTAAGACATCAATACAATCTCTTAATCATCATCTCATCTTCATCTCACTATAACATTCTTTCTAATATAGATAGAAAGTTTTGTAATATCACATGGTAAATAAAGCAATTCTGAAACTTTTTCCTTCTGAGTAGTGAGAGACGGAGTATTTATAGGGGTCATGAGATTCAATGTAATCAGTTTTGGAGGTATTTTTTTCTCTTGCAGCTGACTCTCATTCAAGTAGTGTTAAAGAATTTAAACATAACTGGTTTAAATGCTGTAACTTTTCAAACAAATTCAGTGTAAAATGTTACTTGCAGCTCTTTCACATTTTCATCCCATCTGCACATAACTGAGAATATTCAAAGACAGATTCTTTTGTAATTTACAGTTGTGTTATTTGAATATTATTACTGATTTAAGGGAATAGATTGGCATTAATAAATAGTAGAAGTCCCTAACTCATAATAGATACACATAATTTATCTTCCTCTTCAAATATTGGTCAGTCTTATGCCATTTTCAACCATTCCTGAACCATCTCATAGTGTCTAACTTGTGAAAGAAAGTGCCAGTAACCTGGAAGAGACATCTGAGTTCTTGTGGGTATGTGATACAATTGCTCAGTGACTACTGTTATTGGTTTAGCCATGTGTTTTTTCATGCCTTTATTTGCCAGAGAAGAGGTTTCTAAAAGTATTTTGATTTATACTTTCAGCTGTAGAACTACTGTTTCTCAAGTTCTGGTCTCTATGTCCACTGCCTCCTCTCACCTAGGTTGGATTTTACTAGGTGTGTCCTACCTCCTGGTCTCAGAGTCAGGGTTGTGACTGTAAATGCAGGCTGGTTGGTCAGGCTTTGAATGGGATCTAAGGGAAGTATTTTCCATTTGTCACATTTACTGAGAGCAGTCTAGCATTTCTGACAAGTTGTACAGAGGGGATTTATCTCTGCACAGTAGCTCCACCTTCCACTCTATGCTTTGGTCAACAACTTGGAGTGTAATGGAAAACATGAAGAGAATGCACATCCCAGTGGAGCCAGTGCAGAGCTCTCCTCCTTCAGCCTGAGTTATAACACTTAGTTTATTGTCTATCCGGCTTTCTTTTGGTCTCCTCATAGAAATTCCCTTCTGATGTACCTCAGCTGTTCAGATTTTGTGCACCCCATCCAATGCTCAAACAGTTCCGATGTATGGGTTTCTGCTTTCCTTCAAGCCATCTTTTAGATTCAGTCTGCAGACCATTCTCCCATCAGAGACACAAGCAGTGATGCCACTGACCAGAGTTCACATGAGACACCAAGCAATGCAAATGTGATACCTTCTTCCACCCTCCAAACAATCAGATAGTAATTGGACACTGGAGGTCACAACCAAACCACTTTTGGCTCTAAGATAGATAAGATAGAGAAGCCATCAGTTATACTTCAGTCTATGCTTTGATAAAAGCACTACAACATTTAGCTGCTTAGTCAAGGAGTCAGTGTATATTTATACAATATGTTTTAGATGAGCTGTTGATTTGTACTTCTAAAGTGCATGTTGCAACTTGGAATTAAGCCTGGAAATCTTCAGAAGGCAACTTAACTGGTTTCCTTCCAGATCTGCTGCACCAGGTTATTCTCATATGGCACAAGGCTTGTATGACTGCCTTCCATGGTGGAGGAAGCTGGAGATGCAAGACTGAGTTAAATCTCTTGGCCTAAAAATGCATAATACTACTAAAAGTCACAAATGAAAGAAAAAAATAATAAAAGGTTGGCTTATTTTAACATTGTGGGTTTTATACCTAAGGAACATCAGTTCTTTCTCTGCCTTTGATAAGGAGATCAGGCAGCGAATATTTAGGTTAAATTTGAGACAGAACATGGCAAGACAAAATTTTGTTTTATTTCACTTTACTTATTAAAAGTAAACTCGGTTGAGTGAGTTTAGCTTTTCAGGTTAGTTACTATTTAATCTTTCTCATTGTAGTAAATGTATATAATAAGTTCTGTTGTTTCCAGAAAAGCTTTACTTAAAAATTAAATGTGGATTCCTTTTTTTCTGAGTATTTCTTTGTCCACCCTCAACAAGATAGGTTGTAAATTTCGACTTGGCTTTGGGAAGGGAAGATTGTGTACAGGAATTAGTATATCCCTATTCCCATTATCCATAAGTCACATTACAGCAGTTTTCCTTATTTTTTCATCTCTTTATGTTGGAGACTTAAACAACTTTAGTAACAGTTGAATAATCATTATATGTATTGTGTCTTGTTTCAGTGTTCAAGCAAGGAAAAAAACAGTCTTAAAGTTATCTCAATAGAAGGAGTATCTGTCAATGAGTCCAGGTGTAGGTGTCCACCATAAGCATTTTCATCTGAAGAGATTAAATGAAGATTTCCTTCTAAACTGACCTGTTAGAATGTTTTATAGACTCAGTAGTGTAGAATTACTCCAGCAACGTGGGAAGGTATGTGCTGTTTCTGCTGCTGACAGTGATAGTATTCCACTACGGTAATAGTGGAGGAGTTAAAAAGAACTAGTAAGACCTTCCCTAGTCAAAATCTACTTTTTAACTTCTTTTGAGTGAATACACATTCAGACATGCCTAAGCACTTGAGGCATATGCATTTTTATAATTTTTTTTTACAGTTTCCCTGTCCTGCCTATATTATGTCAAATAAACTCAGTATGAAGAAGCATTGTGTGCCCACCTTGATTTCAGCTCCTCTTATCCTTCAGAATTCATGTTAACGTTAAATAGAGCAAAGTACAACGTTAGGGCACACTGGGTGCTTCACAGATTGGATATGCCTTCAAGTGAATTGAAGGACTGATAAATAACCATCCTTTTCTAATGAGAAATAATAAAGTACCAGTAAATGGAACAAAGAAGGTACTTCAATGCCCTGTCATGGATACAGGCGATAACGTTGAACAGGATAGGCTTATCTTCCTGTTTATTTATTTTATTCGTAATCATTGTGAGAATGAATATTACTGGAAAGAAATTACCTTGTGTTTAGATGTGGAAATGAACAAGACAGAAAATCAGCTGAAGAGATTTGTTGCTGGAGAAGCTTTCATCAGTGAAACTTACAAGGTTAGCAGTTTCTTCTCAAAGTCCCTCTTGCAAATGAGCTCAAGCTGGGTTTTCTTGAACTTTCAGTTGCTCAGAATGCAAATCAATATGTCAACATATTTGAGAGGCTTACAAAAACAAAAAACCAAATATTTGCACTCATTTGTAAAAAAAAATAGAAAAAAAAAGAATAATTGATAGTGTCTAGTAATTTTTAGGTTTTAAGTCTTCTTTTTTTCCCAGAATTTCAACTTTTGAAAGGCTTTAAAAATTTTGGTAATTTTCAAAGCTTTTCCACTGAAATGATACATATATTTCATATTCCTGTGCTGACAAGTCATTATTACTATGCACTACCAGCTATGATGAAAGCACTTTATTCTGTCTCCTTGGGTTATACTGATGAGGTATTAGAGGAAAGATGTTCTTGTTAACAACGTGGGGTTTTTTGTTTTGTTTTTTTTTTTAAGGAGACATACAATTCAGTTATACAGTAATGTCAACTAAGAGCAAGAACTATAATGGAGTAACTGTTGCAGGGAAAAACCCTGAGATCTAAATTATCTACAGTCCCCCTATTCCTGGGATGTCAAACTCTGAGTCAGTTGATTAATTGCTCTAGCCTCTATATTAGACTATGGTTCTACAGGAATTCTCGCTTTGATTTAGGAACAGATGTACTTCTAGATATGTGAATGTAAATAATTTCTTTTGAAAATATTTTGAAATAGATCTAGCTCTTCAAGCCCACTGATATATTACTCAAATACTTCTGAGAATTGTAAACTATCCTATTGATATTGATTGAAGTTAGGATTGGAAAACATATAGGATAATATTACTAAATGTGATTAAGTTTGAGAAGCAAAAGTTTGACAATTTTTGGAACATCCTTTCTTGTCATTCTAAAACATGAACTAACTTGTTGATTTTAAAATAATGCTTATATAAAACAAGAACTAAAAAAACAAGTTCACATTGGGTTTCATGTTAAATGCTTTTGACTAGAGACATAAGTAGCATAATACCAAACGCATTGCAGTTTTCTAGAAATTCTGATCTTATTTACCTTTGCCACTTTATGTCCAGTAAAAAAAGACATTTAAATTAGATTCAAAGGGATTGGAACCTAATGGATAAATTTAAGATTTTCATCTCTGTTCTGTAGGTTTTTTGTTTTGTTATAATCATTTAGTTTATCTATTATAAATTCTCATAATTATGTAAGAAAATTAAGGTCTATTACTGCACTCTGACTTTCAAAACTCAAAGACACTACAATTAATAAGTAAATTAACCTCATGCACAGCAATAATCAGGTTTTCATCTAGAATTTTCTTTGATTTATCAAATGATCTTAAGTTAAACTAAAGCATATCTCTTGGGGGAAAAAAAAATCAGTCTCTATTTAAAACCCTTAACTGACAGAGAATGTATTGCAGTCTCTGGTTATCTGTTCAATGATTAATTACTCAGTCATTTTATTTTAATTTGAACTTCACTGACTTCAGTTTTCCAGCATGTAATGTTGAGTTTCTTAACTAATAGTTTAGAGCTTTCTGCTATCAGCATTTTTCTTCTTATAGGTAATTAGATGATATGATCAAGCTAATTCTAATCTTATCTCTGATAAATTATATTAATTTGGTTTCAATTTATAACTCCATACAAGTGTGTAATCAGACAATTTCTTTAGGAATATCTAATGGCTAATCCAAGCAAATATGACAATATTTGTTTTCATTAATATTGAGTGGGAATGAAATTATTGCATACTCAGGTATAAGTCTAAACACTTTGAGAGAACTTGTAATGTACTTTAATGATAAAGTAATAACTGCTATTAAAAAAATTAAAAATAGCTATTACCTTCATCAAGGAAAGGATGAGAGATTCTCATCCTGATATAAAAGGCAAACAATATTTTGGAGAAAACAAAGGACTGGTAAAGAATTTGGGTGATGAAAAATGAGCTTTAAGCGTAAGATGTTTCTAAACAGAGTTGTAGGAAGATCATCTGAAGACCTTATGACCTATTAAGTGTTAGTAGAAAAAATCAAGCCATTCTCAAATATCTCCATCTGCTGAAGTGAAAGAAAATAATAAATTAAAGTGTGCTTGTGCATCATCTTATCATACATTACTGTAATGCAGCAGGGGCCAATGAACTTCACAAACAAATCAATATGATTTCAGATGAAGTCTCTCTATTCAGCATCTATTTGTTGTTTATATAGGACAAGCAGGTCAAAACATCAGGTAAACACTGATTGGTCCTTCTGCCCTAGCAACTAGCCCCTCCTGGCAACTGCCCATCCCACATCTCCCTGCCACCAGCCCAAAAAACTCCTGCCACCACCTGCAAGTTTACTACATTAACATAACACAATAAAGTCATTCACCACTTTTGTGATTTTCCCAACTCCACCCTGCCAGGGCACTTAAAGAACAATTCCAACATTACTGGAGTCAATTTATTGTAGAGCATCTATAATTTTATTGTCATTTACATTCAGAGAGGAGCTAAACAAGCAATAATGATATTACTATGATATAGAGTGATATAAAAATTAGCTATTTCATAGAAAAGCCCTGTTGTGACATAGGCTATGGTTTCAGAGATTAAAGAAAAGTTTTTTCTCTTCTGAAATTACTTCTTTGAGAACACCATTTTTGCCAAAGTTTGAAGCTTACATGAATAACACATATAGATGCTATTTCTTAATATTGTTATAAGTTAATAATTTAGCCAAGTCAAGAATTAAAAAAAGGGAATTTTATTCTGATTATAGTAGCAAGCAACAATAAGCAAACAGCACTGGGCGGCCAGGGAGTCTCTGCTCCACCTATGGCGCGCGCGCCCTCAGTCTTTTGCAGGTTCCTTTATAGTTCGAGTTCTTATCAGTAGTCACGTATTCTTCGTTAGTTTGCGCGGGCTCGAGTTGTGGCTTTGCTAATCCTGTTGACTCTAGTGAGTTCTTATCAGTGGTAATGTATTCTTCGTTAGTTCACTCAGGTTTGAGTTGTGGTTAAAAATTGAGCAACCCTAACTTGCTTCAAACCTGCGACAGTCATTTACAGAAGTTTTCCATTTTGCAATCAGGCAGTTTTACAAGCTTCAATATCTTTTTCCCCAGATAGTTTTTAATGAACAAATGCTTAATTCATCTATTACAATACGAACGCCTTTTCTGTAATTTATTGCTGTTCTGCCTCAATGCTGCAACATATATACAATGTTATTTTTATTATTACTAAAAGTTCATTGATGTGGAAAACAAATCTCATTTCAGCTCTGCTAGTAAAATTATTTTCTCTTGATTTCTAGATGAAAAATTTGTTCAAAATATATTTAAGAGAAGAATCCTTATATAAAATAATAGTGGTTAATCTTTGTCTGAATTACATATTTTAAAATATAAATGTTCCATCTGTTGAGTTTTCTCAATGTATATAAAACAAGGGTATTATTGACTGGTGCAGCTGTTTTCCTCTGTTGTGTGAAACCTCCTCATTTCAGAGATTATTGATCTGAAAGACACTAAACACTCCTCTGGGTCCACTGCAGCCTAGTGTGTTGATCCAGTTACCACATTAGGCATAAAGTCTACTTGTTAATAATCTTTAAGAAACACTTCTTGGAGGAAAAAGTTACTGAACCTTATTAAGGAGAAGTTCCTCTCAATTAAATACCCCTATTATACTCATGGGCATCTATATAACAGTATGTTTGAAATATTAGGGTTGAGAAAAAACTAGAGAGGAAAGGAAGTGAGTTCAAAAAAAACCTCATCATTTTCTTACAAGAATTTAAGTGTCATTTAAAGAAAAAGCATACGATTGAAGTACATTCAGAAAAAAAGTCATGCTACAGACTCAGTCAGTGAGATATCATTCATTACACATGCTTGAAAAGATTAATTCATGCTAGGATTCAAGTTGGATTTTTTATTTTTCCTCAGAAAACAAGGAGTTCCATTTTTCAACTCCTTTTTTTCCTTTCACCTGAAAATGGAAACAAAGCTACAAATGGACTTCAAAATGCAGTAGTTATTGTAATTATCAATCGTGATGAACCACAAGGAAAAATATTTCCAACTACAGACCACATCCTGAAATATAAATTCCTAGTTTTCCAACAAAATAATTTTTTGGTTAAATACTTAGTGAAATCACATAAAAGGTATCAGAATCATAGAATCATGGAATGGTTTGGGTTGGAAGGGGCTTTTAAAGGTCCACTAGTACAAACCCCATGCAATAAGCAGGGACATCTTCAGCTAGATCAGGTTCCTCAAAACCAACCCAACCTTGAATGTTTCTAGGGATGGGGCATTTGTCATATCTCTGGGAAACCTGTGCCAGTGTTTCACCACTTTCAGTGTTAACAAACTGTTTCCTTACAGTCTAAATCTACCTTACCTTAGTTTAAAACCTTTACCACCTTGCCTGCCACAACAAACCCTGCTAAAAAGTTTGTCTTCATCATTCTCATAGGCTCTGTGTAGGTACTGAAAGGTTGCAAAAACATCTCCCCAGAGTATTCTCTTCTCCATAGAATATTCCATCTCTCTGATCATTTTTGTGGCCTTCTGAACTCACTTCAACAGGTCTGTGTCTTTCTTTTGCTGAGGGCTCCAGAGCTGGGCGCAGTACTCTGAACAGGGTCTCACCAGAGCAGAGTAAAGGGGAAGAATCACCTTCCTGGATCTGTTGGTCATGCTTTGTTTGATGCAGGCCAGGATATGGTTGGTCTTCTGGGCTGCAAGTGCAGTTTGGTGGCTCACAACCAGATTTTCATCCACCAGTACTCCAAGTCCTTCTCCACAGGGTCAATCCCTGTCCCTTCATCCCTTAGTCTGTATTGATAATGGGGTTTGCCTCAACCCAGGTGCAGGACCTTTCCCTTGGCTTCATTGACTCATGATATTCACATGGGCTCACTTTTTCATTTATTGTCCAAGTCCCTTTGGATGCACCTCATCCCTCAAGTGTATCATCTACAACACTCAGCTTACAGTCATCTGCAAATTTGCTAAGGATTCCCTTGATCCTGCTGTCTATGTCAGTGATGAAGGTAGTAAAAAATACTGGTCCCAACAAGGAGCCCTGATGGACAACACTTGTTACTGATATCCATCTGAATATTGAGCCTCCAGATGCAACCATCTAAACGATTCCTCATTCACTCAGCAGTCCAGCCATCAAATTTGTATCTCTCCAGTTTAGCAAGCAGCGTGTTGTTGGGGACCATGACAAAGGCCTTAAAAATGTCAAGATATATAACATTTGTACTTCTTCCCCTGTGCACTGATGTAGTCACTCCCTCACAGAAGACCACTAGGCTGGTTCAACAAGACTTCACCTTTGCTTAGCTGTTCTGGCTGTCTTGAATGTAGATTCCTAATAGCTAGCTCCTACAAATAGATGTCGTTTCAATTAGACAGCAATTTTATACCATATCTCTGTCCCCCTTTGGGAAACAATACAGATGCCTGAAATTCTGAAGCAGATTGACATAAAGAAGTTCTGACAGGCTCCAAGTGTCTTACAGGTTTCAATAATTAGACACTGACTGATAACATCAGTATAATTACTCAATTCTTCTGACCAGGATCATATTCAGGAATTGTGTACTAGTAAAAATCACAATGGTACTTTCACGAAGTTGTAACTGTAAACTAAAACCAAATCTTTCTCTTCCAGTTAGAGCCTACCAATTTCTGTCATTTGCAGGTCCTGAGACCTTTGCCTGACATTCTTGGCTTTCTAAGTCATTATCAGAGATTTATTCTGTCTTATTTCTTTCTGCTCAGGATTTTTTTCTTCCTTTCTCTGAACAACTGTTGAAAGCCAAATCATACACAGTATTCTAGCACAAATATGATACATACTTTTATGTTACTATGTAATCAGGCATTAATTATTAATAGTTTCCCTGGAAAAGTTGTTAGATATTTCTGTGGTATTCTAATTCATTTGTTTGTTTGTGTGTTTAAAATAAATATGCATTATGAGGATTTTTTTCCTTAGAAAAGAGAGAGGTTAATTTTTTTTTTCTTTAGCTAACATCTAATGATTCATGTCTTGTTTTCACTTTACCCAAAGGCTACAGCAAAGGACTGTGGTAATGCTTTTTCTCTCTTGTTTAGCGTATTTGTAATTTAGAGTCTGGCATAAATAAAGGCCTCAGGAAGGAACTTGCCAATTCACCAAGTGAATACCCCATCTCTTCTTTTCTTTTTGTTAATAAATCTGTTATTCTGACCTATTAATAAATCCAGTCTGGTGTGAGTTCCATTTAGCTCCATCAGGCCCTTTAAACAAAGGCAGAGGAATGGAAACATGTTTTTAACACCACTTGATTTTCAGTATCATTTAACTCAAATTCTTCCCATATTTGTACAACATTCATACATGTGCAAAGTTTAATTTTATGTCTGATAAACTGACACAGTGATACATTTTTTTTTAACTTAAACTATATTTGTGCTTTTATTTCTGTCAGAGCAGAATGGAAGAAGGAAAGGAGGAGGTCCCATTTCAGAATTTTTGTCCCTTCCTGACTAGAGAATGTACTGAATGGTCTAATTTTTATCCAAAGACCTGCAGAAACTGATCTGAAATGAATATGTGAAACTTGGAAATAGGTCCTGTGAAACGAGACCTGCAACTTTTCGGCTGTACAATAGCAGATTTATCCTTCAGCAATGCCAGGAATACTACACAAAAAGGGCAGCATCACCCCACTGAACTCATCTCAGGGGGGAAGGGGAAAGAAATCCATTAAAAGGCAAACCTCAGTAGCTAAAATAAAAAAAAGCTTTTTATTCCAAATTGAGGCTGCTAAACTAAGCTCAACTTTGCAGCTAAAATGAAATGGTTTAATCCTACACCACATGAAAGGAGAATGTCAGCAATTAAGTCAGACTAGAAAGCTTTGTTAGTGAAGGAATGCCTGGCTGGAACTTGCCCTCAAAAGCTTTAAAAGGGAAACAGTCATTTATTTAGGCAATCTCTTGACAAAGTACAAAAGACATAAACTGATAATGGATTGGCACTTCAGGGGAACCAAAGACTTTTAGTAAAACTTCTCTGGACCACCCTCCTCAACATCCTAAATATCAGACTCTCTGAGATGTAACCTTCCAGTAACCTTGCTGGGATGCATGGCAGTGTGATTCATCAGGACACCCCTATTCTTCTCTTTTCAGGCTCCTGCTTACAGGGCTATTGGCAATGTCAGAATGGCAAGTGTTACAGACCAGAACAAAGCTGTGATTTTGAAGACAACTGCGGGGATAATACAGATGAGAGTGAATGTGGAACTTCCTGCACCTTTGAAAACGGCAGATGTGGCTGGCAAAATTCCCTGGCTGACAATTTTAACTGGGTGCTAGGGGTCAGCTCTACTCAAAGTCTTAGCCCTCCTGGGGACCACACGCTTGGAAATACAACTGGTATGCTGTCAGTTCACAAATGAGATGTAATTGTCTTCATGGACTTTCTCATACCTCCCTGCAGAGGCAATAAGGGGGTTCTAATGTGTCTAACCAGGTTGTCATTTTTAATGAATTAAATGTGTAACAATATCAAAACACTAATTACTGTTGTAAAAAAAAAAATTCTCAGTTGTTTCTTGTTTAAGTATTGCTGTATGAATCAAACAAGATATTTCATTACTTGTCAGGACAGAGGTATTTGGTCTAGCTGCAGCTTGCAAAGGTGAGTTAGCTCAGCTCTGAGATCTAAAGGGCCCTGCTCCTCTAGAGCCTGAGCTCATTTCCAGGAAGTTCCAGCTCATGTTGAAACATGCTGCAATGTTCTGAATGGGAGAAAAAAATTCTGCACTGGTATACAATATTGTGTATGCTCGATATTAATACAGCTGAGTAAGGACAAACTTATCAAAACATAATATAAAATGTATTTCTATAAAGGGTAATAATAAATTTTAATTTGTCCCTGGGAATTTATTAGAAAGGATGCACGAACGCATTTTTTGATGCTTAATCATATCTAATAAAAACTATTTGGGAGTTGAGCAACTGATCCAAAATTTTAATGTTACCTGTAATTCATATTAGATAATTTCAAATAAATAAGCCTCCTTTGTTAGTGGCAGTACAGTTCCTGGCTTGTTTTGGTCAAAGCACTTAATTATCTGTTCTGGTTCTTTTCCACAAGCACCATGCATTCATCATCTGCCTTTGAAGTTCTCATAAGTCTAGCAAAGATGGTACTGAACCTGAGCTCGTGGTGATTTTAAATTGAAGTATTCCACAGTACAGTTGTGCAAAGGCATGGGACTTGTATTTAGTAGCAGTATATTTACATGAACTACCAAAGGACAAAACCAAATAAAACCAAAGTTTACTTGAAGACAAGTAGAAACTTAGGGACTAGTAAATGCTTGCCCAGATGAATGAGGGTGAAACAGGCATAAATAATCACAAAGTTTATATGTTCATGTGTTTTTAAATTTGGAAAGAGTTGAGCCTGGATGCAATTCACTGATCTCAAAGTAAGATACAGTACAAGAGAAGTGCTTTTCAGTACGTTCCTGGCTTTTATTTGGCTTTCAAAATAACCAGTTCTGTTAGAACGCAGATTTAAGTATCTCTCCAGTATATATATATTGAATCCTCTCAAAATATGAATAAAATGGATGTTGATGTAACTCTCTAGCCTGGAAATTCACTCTACAATCTGAAAGTTAAGTGGTTGTGTTATGGTGAGTCACCAAAGAGGTCAAATTCTCCATTTTTTTACTCAAGAGCTGCTCTATATTCTTGAAATTATGCTCTCAAATAAATAAATTTATCATTCATTTCACTTTTCACAAATTTAATGTGATCAAATGTTGAAAGGTGATGTTGGTGTTTTGCCATGTCATTGTAAGTGACAGCACTTAATAATTGTGTTCATCATGACAGAACCAAAAAAACTCAGCTCAGTTTTGAAATTTTTGTTACATGTTAAAGAACACTGCATACATGTTTATAGGAAATAAACATTTGCCTTTCATACAAAATAAAAAATGAATGTGAAAACATGTAGAACTTAATATATTTCAGATTAAAAATAGAAATGGAAAATCTTTACGAGCATGGCACTTTTGGAAAATAGTAACTATAAGAATCTGTTTTTGCAGTTTCTCCTGACTAAATAATTTAAATGTGAGTTAATACTAACATATTGAATAGTACAGATGCCCAAAAGTAATATGAATCATTCGGTATACCTATGATTTACAGATGTATGAAGGGGTTTCTTTGTTTCACATGTTTTTGTCCAATGTGGCTCATTGTTTTGAATGTTATCTTTCAGAAAACTTTTTGAAATTCATCACAATTTGTCTATTTTATGATGTACTGTCAAAATAGCAGCTAGTGATGTTGGCCAAGGACAGGTAATCAGAGAAGGTGGGAGACAACAAAGTTCTCCCTCTCTGCTACACAAAGCCTATATGAATCATAAGCTGTTCCTAGAATATTCCTTATATGACAAGTACACAAAGAATGTGATCTGGTCATTCTTTATCCTAAGCAGAGGTTTCTTAGTATAGGGCATATATGGGAAGCTTACTTCATATTTCTCTGCACTTACCTTGCTGAATTTTAGAATCTAATTTGAAAGTCCAAAAGAATTTTTCAGTAATACATCATTTAATTTCAGGTCATTTCCTGTATCTTGAGGCCATTACAATCGGTCTAAAAAATGAAAAAGCCCATGTGAAGAGTTCCAGATGGAAAGAATCAAGTAGGACTTGTATGATGAGCTTCTGGTACTTCAAGTCATCAAAAGCCATGGGACATATTCAGGTTCTGATTAAGGTAATTTTTTTTCTTTTGAATATCTGATATCTGTAAGAGTTGGTGTTCTTTAGCAGAGTGGTTTGGCACTCTGATGTTCTGTTTTTCAGCTTGTAGACTGGAAGAGCTCCCACACACCTCCTAGTTCAGTGCTGGTTTTTATTATTCAGATCTCTTAAAAATTATTTACCATTTCTCTTCCAAAATAATTATCTCTGAAAAACCACAGAAAATCTTTTTCAAAGATCTTTCCATTTTCCCTCTTCACATACAGTACCTTTCTCTTTGATATTCTCCATGTGATTTTCATATTTTACTGCCATCTCTATTTGTATCAGTATTCAATACTATTGTTCTGATGGAATTACATGCACCAAAAAATTAATTAAGAACCTGCACAAAATAATAATAAAATGCAAGTACATGAGTCTCTTATAATTATCTATTTATATAGGCAGGCACAGAACATATTATCAATTTTTTCTTCCCTAAATGTAGGATCACCAAAAAAACTACTTAAAAAAAAGAAAACCTATTTAGTTATTCACTTACAAGTGAAAACTAACACATTCCTTGAAAACTGTTCCATGTATTGTTTATTAAAAGGGCTTAAATGCTGTAATAGCAATTTTTAAATCATAACATGATTCTGAGTAAAATGTAGAAATAATGAGCAGTGTAGAAAAACTATATTTCTCACACACCCCTCCACTGTTGGATGCTATGCGTTTTAGTGCAGTTGGGCATCTTAATGGTGTCCCAACATAATGACAAAATATACCACTTCTAGATGTAGTAGAAACCTTTGCAAATGAGATTTTGAGTATTTGTGCTTGACAGTGTTTGTGCAGGGAGTTCTGGTTATTCAAGTATAAATTGTGACACAATTTACTTACCATGTCTGTTACCTCCTCTTTCTTTAATACCTCTAATAAAATCTGAGCATAGATATTATTCTGGTAAAGTGCATTAAAATTTCTGGTTTATTTCCAATGCACAAGTTGACTACCATAACATTTAATAATAAAATATATTTTGACCTTCAAAATAACCACTTTAATAGCCTTCAACTTCTAAAGATGCAACTTAGGCTAAGTCAGTTTGGAATATATAAACAATGAACCCTTTGACAACCATTAGGAGATTTTTTCATAGATTAGTCCAAACATGTAGAAATGACAACAGGTCACTCACCAAGTTGCTATATAGTTAATGAGGTATAATTATACAGGTATTTTTCCTAGAAAAGTTAAAATCCATAATGGAGTCAAGTAGATTAAAACCATAACCTATTGTTTGAAAATAACTTTACATTCATAATGTATTCAAAAATTAAAACAAAAATAGATCCTATTACAATGAATAAGGTGCAAAAATAAATGTTTATATTAACTCAAAGCCCAAATTACATTCTCATCACATTTCTCAAAGATGTATCTCATAGCACTCAAATACTGCAATTATTAGCATTTTAGGATTGCTTAGTTTTAATTGTTAACTAATTTGCAAGCTAACTTTTCAGGAAAGTAGATAGCACCTGCCGCAGGTATGTGTGAGCAGCTTGCAGTTAAATCATCATTGTTGATTGTGTACAGTAATTATCATATTAAATATGTTGCTGCATGTACAGTTGCCTTAAAAACTGAAAAATAATTATGTCTCATTTTATTATCTGCAGTGAAATTAATCATATGCATGCAAATACTTCAGCTAAAGAGAAAAAGTGAAATAAGAAAATCAAACAAATGCCAAGATCTGACATGAGTTTGAAAGAAACATTTATTCTTTATTGGAATATTGTTTCTGAAGGGTTCAAGTCCAGTAGTTAAAATTCTTAATTACTTTTTCCACCCTCAGGATGGAAAAATGATTTTTTAATTAATATTTTTCGCAGAATTGACATGAGCATAGTTTTATTAGATAGTTATTCCTGTTGATAAGAGCCTGTAAAGATTATTTTCTACTGTTCTTAATATTTGTTTGAAATATAATGTTCAAATACACGACTTTTATGGAATCTTCTAGATGATAGGTGATATTTTCTTTCTCTAGGTTTTGGGAATATGCTTTGGTTTTACTTACTTTCATTCTTATTACAGCAAGACATTGTCTTCTAATATTCACATAATTTTACTATACTAATAAGCTTTTCCAACATTATTTTTATCATGCTTAAAATCCTTGTGAGCNATTTTAGGATTGCTTAGTTTTAATCATAGAATGATTTTTAATCATAGAATTTATAGAATCATAGAATGGTTTGGGTTGGAAGGGACATTAAATACCATCTAGTCCAACCCCCATGCAATGAACAGGGACATCTTCAACTAGATTGGATTCCCCAGAGCGCCGTCCAACCTGACTTTGAATGTTTCCAGAAATGGGGCATCTACCACTACCCTGGAAAACCTGTGCCAGTGTTTCACCACATTCAGTGTAAAAAATTGCTTCGTTATATCTAGTCTAAATCTACACTCTTTTACTTTAAAATCATTACCCCTCATCCTATCACAACAGACCCTGGTAAAAGTCTGTCAACAACTTTCTTGTAAACCCCCTTGAATTATTAAAAGGCTCCAATAATTTCTCCCTAGAAGTTTTCTCTTCTCCAGGCAGAAAAACCCCAACTCTCTCTGCTTTTCCTATTCAACACATTCCAGGGGTCTCTTGGTTTGCGTACAGCTTGCCACGTGACTTTTCCGGAACATGTTGAGGTGGTTCAAGTCCTCCAGCAGAGTCCTTCAGCAGGCATAGAGCCTGTGAGTGTAATGACACTGTAAGGCTAGCGTAAGAAGGCTTTGTCAATAGGCTCTTCTCGACCAGTCAGTCCNCTCAAAGACATTTTTAAAGGCATTGTAAATAAAAGACATTTGACTAATGACTTATTATCCTAACTCAAGGCAAGAATTTTACATGGATGCAGAAAAAATTATTCTCATTATGGTATCTGGGGTTGTTTGGTAGATTGACCTGGTTTACCAGTTATGGTGCTTATAACGATTCACAAGTCAATACTATAATTAGAGCTTCTTTTTAGCAGTGTCTATATGAATATAGTCATATAGTCATGAAAAGACATACTAAGGCTTCTGATAGCTCAAACTGCAGCATCAGTATACCCCCATCCAGTTTGTGCATCTACTCATTTAAGTTAACTTAATGTCAGTGGAAGTAGATCAGTAGATTATGAGTAGTTGAAAATGCAAGGAAGAAAATTTGACCTGGAAAGGAATTTTGTGTCCCAANCGTTGTCTAATTCTTACTTGAAGACTTTCAACCTCTTTGTGGCTGTTCTTCAGAGACATCTCTTCACACTCTATCCAATCCTGATGTAGAGGGCAAAGTCTCTGTCCATTNATGAGTAGTTGAAAATGCAAGGAAGAAAATTTGACCTGGAAAGGAATTTTGTGTCCCAAGTTTGACAGCTTAGCAAACTATAGCAAACTATATGTGAAAACTGCACATACCATGGCATAATAATGAACAAGATGATGAGGCAATATTGTATGAGGGCAGTCTGAGGGAGATATTTATCCTCCTCCTCAATATCACAGTGGTAGAAAAATGGTAATTAAGAGTTAAAAGCCTTTAAAAAAAGATCATAGTTCATGGTATGTGTTGGTGTCTTCTCTTAATATTTGCATTGCTTGCCCACTTTGAGGAAACTTAAAAACACTACGGTCATAAAAGGGAAACCATAGCCAAGCATGAACTGGAGTATTTTCTCCTCAAGTTGTATTACACACATTTCAGATAAACCTCTCAGTATATGGAATAATGATCCAATCAAAATTACAGGTAGATTAATGACTTATAGAAATACAATATTCTTCAAATCAAGCTCCTCAAGATTTATACAAATGAAAGATGTTGACAATACAGCTACTTATAGGGACTCACCATATCCAGCAATATCCAACTCTACCATCCATCTAAATGGAAATTACAAAGTATTTAATAGCAGTTCAAAAGTTCACCACAAGGACAGCATATTACCAGAAGAGATTGGAATATAATTACCGCAGTGACATCTTGCAATACTTCCAATCTTCTCTATGGTAGTTGTAAGAGAATACAATCTATTTGCAGACATATTTTGAGGCTAAAATGCAAAATATTCAGTATGCCTCTCTTAACAGTGATCATAGAATCATAGAATAGTTTGGGTTGGAAGGGACATTAAATTGCATGGGGGTTGGACTAGATTGTCCCATCTTCAACTAGATTGGATTCCCCAGAGCGCCGTCCAATCTGACTTTGAATGTTTCCAGAAATGGGGCATCTACCACTACTCTGGCAAACCTGTGCCAGTGTTTCACCACATTCAGTGTAAAAAATTGCTTCGTTATATCTAGTCTAAATCTACACTCTTTTACTTTAAAATCATTACCCCTCATCCTATCACAACAGACCCTGGTAAAAGTCTGTCAACAACTTTCTTGTAAACCCCCTTGAATTATTAAAAGGCTCCAATAATTTCTCCCTAGAAGTTTTCTCTTCTCCAGGCAGAAAAACCCCAACTCTCTCTGCTTTTCCTATTCAACACATTCCAGGGGTCTCTTGGTTTGCGTACAGCTTGCCACGTGACTTTTCCGGAACATGTTGAGGTGGTTCAAGTCCTCCAGCAGAGTCCTTCAGCAGGCATAGAGCCTGTGAGTGTAATGACACTGTAAGACTAGCGTAAGAAGGCTTTGTCAATAGGCTCTTCTCGACCAGTCAGTCCATAGTAGACACCAACCACAAGGTTCCCTTTGTTGTCTAATTCTTACTTGAAGACTTTCAACCTCTTTGTGGCTGTTCTTCAGAGACATCTCTTCACACTCTATCCAATCCTGATGTAGAGGGCAAAGACTCTGTCCATTATATGGTGGGGTTCCTCATTGACACTCAATACTGGTTTATTTTACAAATCAGAAGAAATCACTATTTTTATATGTGCTTCTAAAGGGGCAAGCAAGAATTCTTAGCTGTAAGGAAGGATACATTTTACTGTTCTGCTGATGTGAACATCAATTTCCTACTAGTGCTTAAGCTGTTTTTGTTACAAAGAAAGAAGCAAGTATAAGATCTGACAGTGGGAGAGGAACAACAGTGAAAAGAAAGAACCATTTATTGAAGATAGTTTTTGTGGGATGAATGTTAATTGCTCTGCATATAGACATTGTAATTAAAAAAGATAATTTAGGATTTAATACAGTTGGGGGAGGGTGTCTTTCAAGGATTTGGAAAAAGTCTCTAAAAAGAAATATGCTGATGTATAAGGAAGGTGAAACCTGCCACCAGTAGCTATCTCTGCTGACTGTGACAAGGCCAATATACATAGGCTCTTGCATTAGGAAGTTCCAATGGATCCTACTCAGGCATTTGTCATACTGAATTAATTCCACCCAGTGAGAAATGAACAAAGATATACTGATGTTCAGGAGAACAAGAAGTCCCAGCTAGATCACAGCAGGTGAAATAGGGCTCCATCGACATGGCTGGAGTGACAGACTAACCTGCCTACGGCAACAGGCAGCTGGAGCCAGTAGCCAACCTCCTCCAGTTGCTCAGGTCTGATGCAGCACAGACTCTGTCACCTTGCTGCTAGGCTGCTGTGACTTCTCAGCAAAACCCAGAAACTATCACAATTGTTCCCTTGATCATGCTACTGGTTTTAGCTAGCTTAAGGTAGAGTGCAGAGGAGAGGGCTAGTGTTGTGAAAATATATAGCTTAGCAGGTACCACAGCTCAGGTATGGGTGACTCTTGGTGGCTTTTGTAATTCCCTGGTTATTTTTAGTTGAGCAGTCTACTGTTCTGAGTTGTTGACAGGAAAGCTTAAAAAGAGATACTGCAGATGTCAGCAGATATCTTCTGGACATTTGTATTTCTCAGATAGTGTAGTTTAAAATGAAATTTTCACAAATCGGTATAATTGACCTTAAGTCTATGGGAAGTCACTCAAGAATAAAGTTTAAGTCAATAAATTATTCTGCATTTCATAGAATCATAGAACAACCAGGTTGGAAGAGACCCATCAAATCATCGAGTCCAACTATTCCTATCAAATACTAAACCAT
>WAAB01003405.1:15583-46257 GCA_013389865.1 Piaya cayana | reverse complement strand
CCTGTAGTTCCCTGGGTCCTCCCTGTGACCCTTCTTGTAGATGGGCAGTACATCAGCCAGCCTCCAGTCCAGTGGAACTCCCCCAGTCTTCCAGGACTGCTGGAAGATGATGGAAAGGGGTTTGGCCAGTACATCCACCAGCTCCCTCAATACCCTGGGGTGAATCCCGTCTGGCCCCATAGACTTGTGGGTGTCAGTTGGGCAAGCAAGGCTCTGACCATCGCCTCTTGGACCATGGGAGCCTCGTATTGCTGCTCTAGCTCCTGGGTTTGTACACTATTTCTAACAATGGTTCTTCTCACTGGCTGTATGAAAAACAATCAACTCCTCACATTAATGTAGAAGCTATAGATTTCACTGGGTTCATTCTCAAAGCAGATGATCTGACCTGTGAGCAGCAAGGAGAAGAAACTTTAAATTTTCAAGGATTTGCTCAAGTTTTATTTCTTAAGAATCTGCTGAACTTCAAAGTAAGTTCCAGGCAATGAAGAAAACAGATTTTTCACTTGCCACCTGAGAAGTAATAAACATTTTAGAGAAATTCTTTAAATTAAATGCAGAAGTGTAAAGTTTTCTAGTATTTGTATATGTGTGAAATAGATATATGAACACACCTAGCTGTATGATCAGTAGCTTACATTTATCTTTATTTTTTCTTTTAAAACGTAGTATTTTGTTTATTTTAAATAATTTTCCGTTATTAAATCCAGTAAAAGATACGTTCATGAAAAGTTGGTTCCACATAGCAGCACATGAGTAATGGCTTTTATTTAATGAGTATCAATATAGTTCTCAAAAGTGACATAGTTTTAAGCCCTTTGCTCCCATTGTTGATCTGTGAACATCTATCAAAAGTTTGATCTGACTAATGAGTGAGAATAAGGGAGTACTACCTTAGTCTCAGGAACTTTGAAGGAAATTAGTGAGGATACTGTGAAATACATTATTCCAAGAGAGAAAGGAAGATTTATTTTTATGGCAGCTTTACTTCCCAGAGCAAGATAGGTTTATATTTCCTGAATTTAAGCAAAATACGAAACATTTTCCACCTTTTTAGGCATTGTGTCAAACAAACTTGTTGCAGGTCTGATATTGACTCCCTAACATAAGCATATCTCCAAGTAAATTGAGATTCAGATAATGATTAAATAGAAATAACTCAGTTTTCAGTGGAAGCATCATTTCTAAAACAAGCAAATATGCCTAATCATAGATAAGGTCAGACACCATTCAGGTTATTTTATTTTCTTAGAGAAGTACCTTAGGAAGTTATTTCAATCTCCTTAATTGTGAAGTATCAGAAACATATAATTCATTGTATTCTTACACTGCAACCAGATATAAGCATTCATTCCAAAGAGTTGGTGAGCTGGAATACTACATTTGGACAAGCATTGAATGAAAAAAACTTTGCAGAATGGTTGAAGAATAATGTTTGTATTTTGGAATCCTGTTCACAAGAGGATTTGTAATTAAAAATCATCATGTTCCTAGAAACAGGTATAAGATAAAATGTTTGAATGTGAATTAAGAACTTTTTTTGTTTAAATTCTTTGAGAACTTTATTCTCCTCTCCTCTAGGAGATGAGGACAGCAAGTAGTAAAGGATTAGTATGAGGACAGCAAGTAGTAAAGGATTAGTGTGAGTAAGGGCTTGTCTCTGTCATGTAGGGCAGTGTTTGAATGGAAAACTGAGCAGGCTGGCTGTTTTAGACAGCACAATCCATACCAAATCATTGTAGGAACACAACATTCTTCTATAACATTACACCTGGAGTCATAAACCCTGCCTCTCAGTAATAATACCACTCTTGTTTTCTATCCCAGCCTGGCACCATATTGCACAATGTGACATAGGTGAAAAATTAACTTGCATTCTCCTCCACACTGCACTGCTTTCCAATGTTGATTCACTGAACTCATTCTCCAAATCAGAGATCTCTGGGAGTAATTTACTTTATTGATTTGTGGGCACATGGCTGCTTTTTAGCACACGAGGCTTTGAAGTATCTCTAGGAATTTTGCTGGTTGGATTTTTTTTGCTCTTTTCTAACATTTTTCAGGGCAGACATTCAAGGACAAAAGTTATGATTTAAGAGTATCTGAGGGTAGAATTCTTTTTAGGGTCACAGAGCTGCTGTTGAATGATTTTTACTGAAGAAATGTACATAAAAATCAGGGCTTTTTTATATAGCAGTTGTAAAACAGACATGTATCTTTATGAAGACAAAAGAACTTTTTCTAAATGATAGAGGTGTAGCCTTGAGTTTTAAGATTTTTTATTAGTTTTCCATGTCCTTATTCTAAATAAGTAAATTAGAAATTTAATTAACATTTTTTTAAAAAAAGAAAATAATTAATGCAATGTGTAAATTGTAGCCTGGTGATATCTTCTAGAAAAAAAAATAGCATTGCTCCAATCTGAAATCTCAAAACAGCATCTAATTTTCATGATAAACAATTCTACTTGAAAAAAAATAGTGAGCATTTCCAAGGGTTTAATACATAAAAGACAGGAAAAAATTCTATTTTTTTTTTCCTTGCTCATTTTTTCTTACACCTCAAGATCCCATGGTATTCCATCAAGAAAAGTATCTTCCTTTTGCCAAACACAGATTGAACTGGTGTTATACTAGCAAAACATCAGCAAGCACCAATGATGCACAATTGCTCAATAAACATAAACTTGTTTCAAGATTTATCCTCCTATAATGCAACATTTATTTTTAATTCACAGTTCATTTTTAGTGTCTTGGGGATGTTCTAGTTTCTAGTAGTCTTTGATCTTTGCCAGGCTTGCAATATCAAGCTGTAGTGTGTTTAAAATTACTTTGATCAACCAATAAAGGGTCTTAGCATGAAGAGTCTAATTTTTCTGCTTCCAGAAATCTTTTCAGTTTCTGGTCTACAGCTTTGAATCCACAGTAGCTTCAAAAAAAAAGACCCAAACAAAACCACAAAACCCAAACCAATATAACAGTTACATTTCTGTATTTGCTCTAATTTATTTCACAAAGATGGAAGTGCCTGATTCCAATGCATTTCATGCAAAGGTCAGACTAGGTATTTCTTTAGTACCTATACTTATTACCCTAATGTATTTGTTTGTATATTGTGTATTTTTACACATCCTGTGAATTTTTTTGTAGGTTGACCCAATTAGTTTATGTAATGGTGAATAAAAAGAAAGACAAAAGTCTTCTTTAAGTAGGACTCTCTTGCCATTGCATGCACTGGCATCCTACACAGCGGTAAGAGAAGTTAGCATTTGCAGCAAAGACTAATAGTGTCAGTGTAATGGGAGTTTTGAGAAACTTTCCACTATGTTATTGTGGAGATGTACTTTTTTATAACCAGCTGTTGCATGCCTATGAGAGTGCCACTGCAGCTTAGAGAGGAATTGCCTGTAGACCCATGGAAACCTCATAGTCCAGTAACAGGAGTATCTTAACTAGGTTCTTAGACTCAAACGCTTATGATAAGCCCTTATATTCACCTAAGGTTATCTGCCACCCTAACTACCTCCCACCTTTCCTAATTTTTTTGTAACTTGTTCCTACAAGATTTTCCAGGTTCTATTTGCAAAATTGAAAATCCTGAGAAACTCTAATACGGAGTTTTAGTACTATTCTTAAGACTGACAGCTTTTTAACAGAAGAAACCATGCTAATGTGATTTTCTGTTTACATTAATGAAGTAATGATCGATGATACTGTAGTACTACTAGAAACAGACATTAAAAAGACTGTTTGCATAAACGCTTGGAATATGTGGGTATAACTATATAGTCTGCAGAATATATTTGTTTTTCCTTCAGTAGAACCACTAAAAGAAGGAAATTAACACTAAAAATTATATTTCTTACCTCCCAAATGTCAAAATAGTCGAGGATCTTTACCTATAATACTAATTTTTCTTCAGCTCTAGGAGTTTTAGACAACATGAAAGTTTTCAGAGGCCAATATAAATGTAAAGGAACAAAACCTCCTCTATTAGAAGCTTGGAAGTTATGGAATTAACAAATAAAGAGAAATATTCAACCTTTAGCTATAATGCTGGACTCCAATGTGAACCAGGTTAATTGGATACAATCTAAATATGAGGATTCTGTTAGAAGAATTGTGCCTTGTTTTCCAAAAAGAGTGGAGACACTAGAAAAATCCCATAATGTACCAAACCCTAAGACTATACCGAAGAATGGTTTCTTGTCATATTTTTCATAATAAATAAAAACAATATATGAAAAAAAAATTCTTAAAATGAAGAATATTCTGCTGGGAAAAATCTAGTAAAAATTATGTTTGATGAATAGAAGCAATTAAAAAAATATAGTGAAATATTTTAAACTACTTTTCATTGTAGCACTCAGAATAGCAGGAAAATAATTAAAACACAATAAATGAGTGCAAATAAACTTATTTTTGTTTCCTTGCAAAATTATTTATTTCTGCAAACGAATAAATTTCACCACACATTTTTCATTATAATGGTATTAGGGAGTTTGATACTACAGGTGCCATTTCAGGATCAATAATTACGAACAATTTTGGATGCCAGTTGTTTTTCTCATTGAAATATAAAAAGAGACAGCTGTTGTGGAAAAGTGCTATGAAACCACAGTAGAAAATTAGACTAATGCAATTGTACAATACCATTCATTTAAAATAACAAGCTTCTCAATTATTCTATGGAAAACTCTGTATTGTTATTTGAAATTACAGTGATATGGATCAGGCACTAAGTTTACATTTGGCTGAATCAATAAATCAAGGCACAAATATGAAGTGCCTTTCACCTTTTAAAGAATTTGCTAAGATTTTTTTTGTTGTTCATTTATACTGTCTTGTCTTGGTGGCTAGAATTATTACTTGTTCTATGAAATCCTGGTAGGATAAAGCTACTCTGACATTTATCCTATGAAAATCTGAAGCCTATATTTAGGTGTTATTTGGTGTTCTTCACAGCTACTCACTATCGCCATCCACTGAATAACACAATTTAGTATCTTACTGTTCCCTAGTTTAATTTGGTTTGATCTGTATGGGAGAAAAAGTTCTTAAAATAACAGTTTCCAATGTGATTCAGAAGAGGTAGTATTTAAATTTTAATACATGAGCCATCAAATTCATTTCTTGATCAGTGAACAGAAGACAACTCTTGTTATTTATGACATAGAAATACCTGAATACCTGTTAGATTTGAAGGCGACTGCTGTGCACGTTATTCTGAGAATTTTAACAGAGTGATTCTATTCAGAATTGTTTTCAATGAAAATTCAGTCAGAATAGATATCAAAAAGTTTATTAGCAGTCACAAAATTATTTAGGTCAATTTCCATCCCTTTAACACTTTATACACCAGCTCTGTTATTCAAGTGTTACTAAGAATGAGAATTCTTTTATTCCAGTCTAGCTGCTTTAGGATGATGTAGGCTACAGAAATGAATTAACAAGTGATGAGAATCTTCCCTGACTCACTAGCTTAGTGTTTTTCACCTTAGATTTTGCCTTACTCAATACTATTTTCTGTTTAAGTCAGTATATATGGAATTTAATCTCTATACAAACTGCAGCCTACTTGTTTCAAGTTGTACCAAGATTTCTTGAGCAGAGAAAGGTAATCTCTTGACAACAGAGATGAAGTAAAGTTGCTTCAAAGACACTGACCATCTTGACGAGAAGGATGTTAAAGAATCAGTCTTTTCAAGAGAAAAAAGAAAGTTTCACATTATGTAGCTGAAGAACCTGAATAAACTTACAAATAATATCCAGAGGTGTGGTCATCTGAAGAAAAAAGGTACAGGAGACCATATATAGAGACAAAATTAGGCACATAGAATCAAAGAATAGTTTGGGTTGGAAGGCAACTGTAAAGGTCCTCTAGTCCAAGCTCATGCAATGAGCAGGGACATCTTCTACTAGATCAGGTTCCTCTGGGCTCCACTCAATTTGATCTTGAATGTTTCCAGGAATGGGGCATCTAGCACCTCTGCTGGAAACCTATTCCAGTGCTTAACCACTCTGACTGCAAAAAACTGCTTCCTTATGTCTATTCTAAATATTCTGTTATAGTTTAAAATCATTACTTCTCATCCCATCACAACAGACCCTGATAAAAGTCTGTCACCAACTTTCTTGTGAGTCCCCCTTGAAGTACCGGAAGGCCATAAGGTCTCCCAGGAGTCTTTCATTCTCCACGCTGAACAACCCCAACTCTTCCAGCATTTCCTCATAGCAGAGGTGTTACATCCCTCTGATCATTTCTGTGTCCTTCCTCTGGACCCACTCCAACAGATCCATGTCTTTCCTGTGTTGAGGGATCCAGACCTGGACACAGTATCCCAATGGTGTCTCACCAGAGCAGAGCAGAGCAGCAGAACCACCTCCCTCGACCTGCTGGGCATGCTTCTTTTGATGCAGGATACAGTTGATTTCCAAACTGCAAATACATATTGCTGGATCATGCCAGATTTTCAACAACCAATACCCCCAAGTCCTTCTCTGCTGGGCTACATTTGCAGTCCTTAGCCTATATTGGTAGCAGGGGTTGGCCTGACTTAGGTGCAAGACCTTGCTCCTGGCCTTGTTGAACTGCACTTCTTGAGTTTGTCCAGGTCTCTCTGGATGACATCCCATTCTTCTGGTGTGACAACTGTACCACTCAGTTTGATGTTATCTCCAAACGTGCTGTAGATGCACTTGATCCCACTGTCTGTCATTGATGAAGATACTAAACAGTACTGATCCCACTATAGACCCTTGAGGGACACTACTTGTCACTGATCTGCATTGGGACACTGAACTGTTAATGATCATTGCATCATGGTAAACAACACTAAATTACTTTAAAGTATGTCTGGTTTACATTTTCTGAGCATGCAAACCCAATGGCCTCAAATCTTACAATGGTGCATAAAAGATGACATTTCTATAGAAACTTATTAGACCTCATATTAAAATATACGTTTTCCATACAAACATGATCAGAATGAATTCTGCAGTAGGAGGGATGGAGAAGGTGTATTTTTCCATAAATCACTTGGAGTTCTCTTACTTTCAGTTGTTTCATCACTCAGGGGCTATATTTTTTCCTTGATTTGCCTCAAAATGTTGAAATAGTTCCTTAGTTCACACAAAGCAATTTATATTCTCCTGATAAATAGCTCTGTGGTTATTGACTGTAGGGAATATAACCATTTAGAAAATGCAGACAGATCTTCTCCACTGTCTGCATAATCTAGACAAAAGCTGAAGAAATTGAAACAGGGAATTGAGGTTATTACGTATACTGAAATATATTCTTGCGCTGCAGAATTTTCACTATGAAGGAGTGACAGCTGAAATATTTATGTAATATCAAAGTTTTAATGTTATCATACAAGAATTAAAAATTACTAATTCTAATCTTGATAATTATTATTTGTCTTACCCTTAAAGGATCTTATTTTCTTATTACAAAAAAGTAGTTAGCTTACAGGAGATGCATGTACTTATTTTCCCTTTTCCTTTCAAATATTTTACTTTTGTCTTTGCAGAATCCCTGTAAAGATATGTTTTCCCACTCCTTATAGTCAGTTTTATATACAGAATCAAGGTTATATTAGAGGTGAATCGTGCAATTGAAATATTGATTTAAAACCCAAAATCTCTGAAGCATTCCAATTGTTTTGTTTAGGCGAATTGACTTTGCTTTGGGGCTTTTATTCTTCAGGGCAGCTGCAGACATAATGCTTTAATTCTTCATGAGCAAATCTTTATATTTTTATTAGCTGGATGGACTTTCACCCAGAACAATTCCATGATTCCTGCCTCATGGAATTGATTTTTTGAACTATGTGCAATTGTGAATAGGAAATTGTTTCTGACCTTAGATACTAACTTTTCAGATAAGAAAAGTTAGTCCCATCAGCACAGCTTCTACCTACCCACTGTGTCACTCATCTCTCAAACAGCACTTAGACCCATCTGGTTGACTAGAGTAACGTGTTCCAATTCCAAGCAGGTCTTTTCCTAAGACTGGGCTACACAAAGTAATAAATTGTTCCAAGATAAAATGTGTTGATGAAAAAGGGAAATTTGCACCCACTGCCTGAAAAATCTGAAATTATAGTTCAATTAAATATTGAATAAAAATCCAAACTAGTAAACACATATCTGAGTCAAGAAATTATTCAGTCTTTATATTTAGTTTGTGTAAAACATCAATTTAGTGTAAGATCATGTTGACCAGATTAATTCCTTTCATTTTTAGGTGAGAACAATGTATTTTCTCTTATTTCGGTGGCCACATAGAAGCCACTTCTTTGATTTAACTGAGCAATACTTCTGGTTTTATCTGAAAGTTTTAGTAAACATTTGGTAAAGGCAATGAAAGTGCAAAGCAACCCTGCGCCATCTGACTTATTTCAGAAAATGTACATAAATGGATAAGCACAGTCATATACACAAATAAAAGTGCTTCACCGTCTTCCTAGATGACATCTTGGACAAATACAGATTGGCAGTATCTAGTGAGTTCTGCAGTCCCGAGATACGACTTCTGCCCATGTCCCAGTTTCACCATGGCCAGTCATATGCAAGGACTTTCCAAAGCACTCAGCCATCTCCCTCCCTGGCTGGTGCTTTGAAGCCAGGATAACATATTGATGCCCCCACTGGCTGTAGAGTTATTAGGGACTTGCACCTCCTATTCGGACAACAGATTTGTATTCTTCTCTCATTCCATAATCCAATTGATAACATTAATGGGGAAAAGATGTGTAGATGAGTTAAATGAGTTAAAGCTGCTTAACAAAAAGCTGAAATACGATATATAATTTTGCCTTCTATCATCAAATATGGGATTCAGAGTATTGTCTGCAGGAAAAAAAAGTGTAACAGATTTGAGGTTCTCTCATTTCTGCCTGTCTTTTTACAATCTTGATTCATAAGCTGTTTTGTTTCATCTCTTACTGTATATGTTTTATGTTTAGACAGTCACCATAAGTAAAGTTTTGACTTTAATCTTATGATCAAATAAATCAATCATTGCACAATGTTTAGAACACTGTTCTTACGATTATCCCTATGGAGAGTTGTAACAGTCACCCAGAGTCTTCCTAACAGTTTTTGTAGCTGTTCTCTTTCAAGCTTTCATTTTCCAAAGAATTACAGTTGCCTTGACTTTAAGATAGGAACAATCTGTGGACACCTGTAAAAAACTATTAAAAAAAAGGTGTGAGGAGTTTTGAGACAAGATGAAACTAAGTTGCTTTAAATACTAACAGTCTTATAAAATGGCTTGATACTTATGGTTACTCAGTCTTAGTAGTAGAACTGAAGAAAAAAAATCAAATTCAAGTGATCACAATTGCACCCCTTAAGCTACCTAAAAAACCAAAATAAAATGAAGGTGGATTATGCCATAATATGAAGAAGAAATCAGCATTTAAGGGGAAGCGAAGGCTGGAAGGGCTAGAAAATGAAGACAGAATGATGTAATACAAGGTGCCTAATGAATACTCTTTCACAATGAATTGTTTTACTTCTCTGTTCTAATTCAAAAGTATAACATACAGGATAAAGATGTATAATAAGAGCCTAGGCACAAAAAAAGTATATTTGTTGGAAAGAGTATAATGTAAATGTAGAAAGATGCAAACAAGAAATAGAATAGTTTTCTTGGTCATAAATGAAAGTTGACTATAATGAAATCTAGTAGATTTAATAGTTGTGACAGGGTGAACCTAAGATTTAAGAAGGTGATGCCTACAGACTAATACAAAGAATATCAATAAATTATTCTTCCCTTCCCAGTATGTAGTGCTTTTCCAAAATAAGAGGCTTAACTTATATAGAACTTCATCTTTGCTAATGAGCAGATTAATTATCATTCCTTGAAATGCCTAACTGCTAGAAATAAAATCCTGTCTCTATATGAATTACCAGTAGTTTATTATCAAAGTGCTTTTGAAACTTTTTTCTCAACTCAGAACTTACAGCAATTAAGAATCAAGTGTCTAGTATATAGCTCCTAGAATTATTGCAAGTGCTAGCACTTGTGACAGGATGAGCAGTTAATGCCTTCTGATGCTGTGAAGGAATTTACTATGAGATTCCAGACTTACAAAACTGTTCCATTTTTAAAAAGGAATTTCATCAGTGGTATAAGCTTATTTATCAAATTTGTTCCTCGCTGAAATGCATATTCATTTATTACAGTGATGTTAATTCTGGGTATTGGAGAGAAGATATTTTAGAGTGTGAAAATCATCTTAATACTTCACACAAAGGAGGAAATGAAAGGCATGGATGGATGGGCTTTGTCATTAACTCTTATTATGAAAATCTGCTGAGACTAATAGATGCAGACTGTCTAATAAAAGGCTTGAAGGCTGAAATATCAGTGTTTCATCTTACTGTTTTCCTTCTTTCTATAATGCACTGTGAAAATGCAATTATGTGATTTACTAAGTTATTCTTAAAAGTGAAGCCAATTTTCCATGCATACTAATGTACTTACACAGTACTGGATCAAATAATTTCTTAAAGATACCATTTGATCAGATCGATGTTTCTTTTTCAAGTGTTTTTATAGAAAGCAGATGCATACTAAACAGCATTTCTAGTTCCTGTCAAAATAGAACTCAGAAAAATTAGAGAACTTCCTTTTTAGTATATTCTCTTCAGTGCTGACAATCATGAACATTCATTGATGATTCACTGGAATTTCAATAAATTAGTAACTTTCAGCTGCATATCACCAAGTAAAACTCACCCCGTAGCATTACTTATCAGTAGCACTTACCTGTGTTTTGGGACCATTACTCTGTAAATTGTTGTAGTTTTGTTATGTCCCTTTTTGTCATTTTCATCTTTTTTTTTTTTTTTTTNTTTTTTTTTTTTTTTTTTTGCTACATCCATTTGTGGAATACTACAGAATCCTGCAGCATGCAACTTTCAGCATTTCTTAACTTAGTAAAGGAAAGTGTCAATTTTGAGTTTTAAATCTTTTCTTATATTGATTTTTTTTTCTATTTATGTCTCAGAAATATTCTAGCTAGTGTTCATAATCATGGAATTATGTATTTAGTGCAAAGCTTCAACAGTCACATAATTAGCAGCAATTTTCTAAATGCAATGGTAATCTTAACTACAAGTGTCTAAGGGTTATTTAATAGGAGAGACAATTTTTCAAAGCCATAGCTAAGGGAAGCTTAATGCAGAATAGTAAAACACTACTGCCATGTCTGGGTTTTCCTACATGCCTAACAGTATGTACAAATGTTTTATTTTGTTTATTCGCATACACTTAAAAACTTTACACTTACAATATAGAGTGTGCATCTTTCGGTAAAATAAAGTAGCCTGTCAAAGCTGAGAAGTAGTATTGTAATTAATGCTGTGGTCAAGTGTCACTGAACTGTTTAGACTGAACTGTTATCACCTTGGTGACTGACAATTTTCCATAGGACACATGACACAGAATCATAGAATCACAGAATGATTTGGATGGAAGGGGTCACAAAGATCATATAGTTCAAACCTGCTTGCCATGAGCAGGGACATCTCCCACTAGACCAGGCTGCTCAAGGCCTCATTCAACTTGGCCTTGAATGCTTCCAGGGATGGGGCATCCACACCCTCCCTGGACAACCTGTTTCAGTGTCTCACCACCCTAACATGAAGAATTTCTTCCTAATGTCTAATCTAAATTTTCTGCCTTCCAATTTAAAGCCATTCTCCCTCATCCTGTCACTAAATGTCCTTGTAAAATGTCCCTCCCCACCTTTCTTTTAAGCCCCCTTCAGGTACTGCAAGTCCACTCTAAGGCCTCCCCAGATCCTTCTCTTCTCCAGGCTGAACAACCCTAACTCTCCCAGCCTGTTCTTGCATGGTAGACTTTCCAGCCCCCTGATTGTCTCTGTGGCCCACCTCTGGACCTGTTCTTTTGCTGGGGGTTCCAGAACTGGACAAAATGCTCCAGATGAGGTCTCACAAGAGCAGAGTAGAGGGGCAGAATCACCTCCCTCAACCTGTTGGTCCCACTTCTGATGCAGCCCAGGATACAGTTGGTCTTGAGGGCTGCGAAGAAACGTTGCCAGCTCATGTCAAGCTTCTCATCAACCAGTACCCCCAAGTCCTTCTGCACAGGGCTGTTCTCAATCACATCATCCCCCATCCTGTATTGAAACTACTTATTTCCCCAGATGTAGGAGCTTGCACTTGGCCTTGTTGAACCTCATAAGGTTAGCACAGGCCCACTTCTCCATCTTGTCCAGGTCTCTCTGGATAACATCCTGTCCTTCTGGTGTGGCAACTGCACCCCTCAGCTTGGTGTCATCTCCAAACTTGCTGAGACTGCACTCAATGCCGTTGTCTATACCATTGACAAAGATATTGAAAATCACTGATTCTAGTACAACTCACATATTTTCTGCTCTCATTTTTCTTCATGTCACTGTGAAGGAAAGAGAGAAAGGAGAAAAGGAGAAAAAAAAACAAAACAAAGAAAAGAGAAAAGGAAAGAAAAAGTGAGCTTCATATTCTAAGCTTGAGTGAACAGATCTTGACTTCAGTTCATTCTTTGACTCATTTAAATAATTGTAATAATTTGCTACTCTACGTGGATTTATCTGATGTAGAGCTTTTCTGCTTGAATTAAATATCAGGCCTAACTCTGTAGGGTTAAGTTACTGTTTTCAAATAATCCTAAGCAATATTTTTTAAGAAGTTAAGTTTTGAGAGAAAATGAGTGAGAAATGAAAAAAGTGATAGAGTCTGTCACATGCTTTGAAAATAAATTTAGATGAAGAAGACACAATAATTCACAGGGGTTTTTTTTTAAGATAAGAGATTCTGCTACACAGCATCAGTCCAGTCAGTTTTATTACATTTTAGTGTGGTTTTTTTTCCCAGGTACATTTGAAAGACAATCCTAGGAAAAGAGATCTTTAAAAATAAGCAATTATGCTGTATACTAAGTGCTTAGGAAGCAAAAGCCCAAATCTGTTAAGGAAATTGCTCTGAACCTTTTGAAAATAGGACTCACTCTGAAGCAATGAAACTTGAATAAGTAGATAAATGATATCAGAAATGTCAGCAAAGATATTACCTATTCTGTGACATGCAGAAATACAGCCTCATAGAAGAGACGACGAAAAACTCTGGGTTTTTTTCTTTCCATCTCCTTTTTCTTTGATTTACATGTAAAAGTACAGAACTGCACACTACTTGTTGAGTAAAAGGAAGAAGTAGGGCAGGAATACACCTCATCATGGGATCCTTAATCTGTAAATGACTTGGTTAGCTAGCAAAAGGCTTCCATTATGACACTACATCATAGAAATTAAAATTTCACTCAAACCAGGCTCATTAGTAACCTTCATTTGCACATCATGAGAATACATTTGATTCTAAATTAGAACAACTAGCCTGAAAAGTAAAATGCTCTCCAGAAAATACTCGTGTGAAACAGAGGGCTTGCCTTGCATCAGAAGACAGAGGAATGTGCAGTGACAGTTGTAGTCACATTATGCTCATTGTATACTATGTTTCTGTGCTTTGTATAACACATATCCTGTTTTTTAAATTCTTGATGTTAACAGCTTGCTGAGAGGACACTGTTTTCAAAGGAACCTGAAGGGGAAGAGAAACTCTTTTTCCTAATTGTTTTATGTAAAAAAATTTGACTTCTCTCAAAAGACTGAAGGATCCTGCAGGAAGAAAAGCCTTTTATAAAGTGAATCTTGAAAGCCTTTTTATAGTATTAATAAAAAATTGTTAATGTTTTTTGATTAATCATTTGAAAACATTCTGACTCTGATTAAAAAGTCTTCAAGTATATTTGGTTTGAAGAGTCCAGGAATATTTAGCAAATGTTTCTATTGCCTCCATCCATTATAAGCTCAATTTCATTTCCTGTGGCTCCACTGAAATAAATATCAGATGCAAATGAACTAGGGAAATATTTTGAACCCAGCTCACAACACAAACAGAAGGAGAGGTGCGCATGAGGAGCAAAATCTGGGTTTCATTGCTGTTTCGCTGCAGATATAACAAGGTAGATTGTCCCATAGTGGAACTTTTATAATTCCACATGGAATACTTAGAGTGTTCTTCTGACAGAGAATATTTTATTAAGAAGTTTCTTTGTATTATCTTTTAATGGTAAATTGTGTACTGCTCTTGCATGCTTTGTATTAATTTCTTAATATTATATTGACTGTGTTGGAAATGTAACCTTGAGAAAAATAGTGGTCTCTGATGCATAGGAAAAGTATAAAACCAGGCCACAAACCAAAAATATTCAAAGACAGAAAGAAATCCTTCTCTCTCCTTCATTCTTAGTATCTCCAGGGGAATTAATGAAGATAATAAAGAGCCCAGTAAAGTATAGTTCTCCCCTGAAGTTCTCAGAAGAGAGATTATAAACATTTTAGATTATTCAGATGAAGACAAGCATGAAGAAGATTCAAAACTGCAATGTAATGAAATCATTAAGAAATAATTCCCTTCAGATTATTATAATTAATGAATCTGAATATGAATTTTCCAGTATGGTTAGGCACGTAGGCTTACAGATTTTAACATGTTCTTAGAAGTAATTATGACAATTCCTGAGAGTCTTTATTACTTAGCAGGATGGGACAGTGGAAGACCATGATCCATTGCTACAAGCCAATAGCAAAACATGTCTTTTATTGTTAAGATTTCCCTAAGGAGGTTTCATCACCTCAGCTTGACCTTTGACTGTGTTCAACCCATAGAGGGCAGTGACATGCAATTAATAAAAACTTTCTGAGCCTTCCATGAAAAGCACTTTCTTTCACATATGTTTCTAGCTGTTTCAGTATGTGTTTTTGGCAAGAAGTGAAATTTTGCTAGCTGATCTGTCAATAACATTGGACACTCATATTTTCTCAGGTTGGCTTTAGAGGATTATAAAGTACAGATTTACAAAATAGGCTGTATGTTCTGAGGAAGTTTCCACAGGTGTTGTCAAGTAGTATTCAGCTTTAATAAATAATGGAACACTTACTTAAAAAAAAAAAAAGCCCATAGCAGAAATATTTGCGAAATACTAACAGGTATTCCTCTACTGTAACCCATGGTCCATCCTGTAAAGCTTATGGATGTGACCAACAAATAATCTTCTTTACTAACTTTTATCCATAACAAGTTTAGGAGATTATTAAGGCTATTGATACTGCTCTATCCCTTCCCACTGTTCTGTGACTGAACAAATAAGCTTATTGCAATCTGGACTTATGATGAGGACACTATTGATGAGTTTGACTAAATTTGTTTATTTTCTGCTATAGGTAGAGATGTGTGTTAGCAGGTTAGCCTGTTTGATACCAAAATAACTTTTTGTCTCTCAGGAGGTATAACTGGGCAACATGGTTATTCCACTTCTGATCCATGGAAACATTTGGACTATGCTGGCTGCTGCAATTTTGTTTGCATAGTGACACTTCTGCCTGCTCTTGTGATAATGTTCTGCAGCTCTTTTCAGTGTAGGATGTTCTAGTGGTTCCCTATGTATTTCCATAAGGAAAGCATCTAGGATCCTATAGTAGATCACATATAAAAGTTTTGAAAGGACGCAGAGGGTTTTCAAAGAAGCTATGAAATTCTCTTAGTAATGGCTGAGGGTCACAGAAGTGCCTCCCCATCTTTGCTGTTGAAAACATTATTTTCTAGCCATCACTTGCAAAGGAAGGAGAAAGTTATTTTCCCAGAAGAGGGATGAAGCTCAGCAGAAAACATGGATTTGTACATTTGAATAGGTAACAAAGAGACAATGGATTCCTGTACCATGAGTCAGACCAGCAAGGAAAGAGCTTCTTATTATAGAATCATAGAATCACCAGGTTGGAGAAGACCCATCAGATCATTGAGTCCAACCATATCATTCTTGATAATGAGTAGAAGATAAAGCTAGGACTACAGTAAACAAGACACTTTAAAATAGACGATTTGTTGGGGGCAAAAATATTTTATCTGTGCATTATGTGTCAGTGAGTTCTCAAACCTTCTCTCCTGTTTCAAAGGCATGTAACAGACAGAAGTCATAATCAAGTCTCAAGGGTTCATAAGTGCAATTTAGACTTTTTTTTTTTGGTAAAGATAAGGTTTTTCCTTTCACATACACTGGTTTTCCAGTGCTATGTTTTTCATGTTACTCTGGAATACTCTCTTTGGCTGAGGATGACAGGTTGGTGGTGTAGGTGGTGTAAGTGATGTAAGAATTTTATCTAACACTCTGCTTAGCTGGAGTAGAAATGCAGGCAATAAGAGGATGCAAATAGGAAAATAGATAATTACTTGATTTTAAGAACACAAGTTTGAGCATGAGTGTAAACAAACCTGAACTGGAAGGAAGTCCAAGGCAAATGTAATGAGACATAAGGAAGATAATAATGAGGGTTTGATACAAAAGTGTTGGTATGAGAAAAAGAGAGACTACAATTACATGCAATCCAGTGTACCAAAGAAAGAATTGCAGAATCTAGGGTATGGTGGTACAATGCAGAAGAGAGCTAAAACTTGTGATATGGATGAGTGGCAGCAAGTCAGATAACTTTTTCTTTTTTTTTGGTGAAGGACCACATGTAGATAGATTCCCACAGGTTAAATGGAATATAGGTTTTCTGCTCTAACCAAAAGTCAGTATGATCAAGCCCCTCCACCCTGAGGCAGCACTGATACTGTCTGTCAAAGCCATAGATCTCAATCATCTTTTATCAGTCTCTTAGAACATAGAGTTAGCCTGGGCCTTTTGTCAGCAGCCCAGGTTGAAGAGCAATCTAGATACTCAGTATGACTATGTGTCTATAGAAGAAAAGCCTCATAAAACCAGAAAGAAAGGTGACATTTTGTCCTCCACCCTCCTCTACACTGAAATACGTTTCTCCTGATGATCATGTATCTCTTCTACATACCTCTCTTTTATATTAAGACACGCATGTGGGAGTGAAAAAGATCAAAGGATTTCTGGATGGAATGGACAAGTCAAAGCACAGACTGTTTATTTTCCCCTTCAGGACATATTTGTGTTTTGTTTTAGAAGCAAACACATTCCAAAGATATGAAAGAAATGCCAAAGCACCAGACAGATTACAAAAAACAAAACAATAATTCATTAAACAGAATCTGCAAGGTTTATAAACTACGATCCTGTCATGCCAGGTATGTATCCAGAAGAAATGTGTAGTTTATACCCCTCAGCCAAGCCAGCATCACTGTCTGGGTCTGGTGGGGGAAAGAGAGCCAAGCTTCCTGTTTGCTTCTCCCTTTCCCATCTGTTTATTGGCTCTTTCATGCAGACAGTGTGCAGGGCTTGTGATTTAGAAGAGACTTTTCACTCTGCAATAGAACAACCTTCATGTAGTTATCCAGGGAATGAGCTTGTTTTTCATTTTCTTGTATAGAGTTGTAGCAGAACAAATGAAAAATCAGCCTTGCTTACTTTATGAACTATTGCAGTTGTATACAAACTGCTATTGTTAAATTCAGACAAGAAAAAAATTGTCTCTCTTCTGCATTTTATATGTGTGCCTCTATTCAAGAACTTGTGAAGTGCAAGGAGGCTATGATTTCTGTTGTAAAGTTTCTATCCAAAAAAAATCTTCCTAGCAAAAAGTTCTCTCTATATTTCAGTGTCTCACTGTGAGAAAAAAACACCCAATTTCCTATAACTGCATAAATGCTTGATATTTTATGGTTATGACACTATATTCAAATTAATTGCTGCATTTTATATGGCTATGTCTAAAAAAACCATGCGATTGATATTACTTGCTACTCACAGCAACCTTCACTCCAAGTTCAGCATGATAAACGTAACTTAAGTCTGAATAAAATGTAAAGTAATAAAATATAAGGTGAAACCAGTCAAAATCAGGCTAACAGTAGAATTGAGACTTGTAATCTGGTTAACTGTGCTACATTTAACATTTATAGATTTTATATAAATATCCATCTCTTAATTTTATGAAGTTCCACTGACTTCCATAGGTGCAAACTTACATACATGTAATTTCTTTATAGATTTGTGGTTTAAAGTTGTCATATATACAAGCGTTTAATTTTTCTATCACACTTAAATGCACAAAAGGAATTCCCCCATAGTTTAGTATCATCATTACTAACCACTTCAAGTCTTCTAAATATACTGCTAATACAGAGCACCGAACTATTTTTGTAAAATTAATTAGTAATTTCATATCAAGAATGTTTGGGAAATTTTACCACCCCAAAGAGTTGTCAAAGGCAGATAGAAAATTTTCTATGGCAAACAAATGAATTAAGTTTTAAAAAGTGTTTCTCTTTTAAGTTTTGTTTTTCATGTTAGTGACGATAAAGCCAAGTGTTACTTATCATAACTATTCATTTTATTTATATCATGCATAGATGAAAGTTGCTTCCAGACTAAACAAATCAGCCCAATAATATACAATACTCTTCTGGAAGTTATTAAAAAATATCAGAATTAATGGAATAGATGCTGTTGAATTACTGAAATAATTAAGTTAAATTGTTGACTATATATTTGATGAATCTGAATAATACCATTAAAGTTAAGTTACATTTGAAAAAAATGGTTTTTACCACTGTTAAAATCAGCTTCAATTACTGCACCCACTCTACTTTAGCTCAGTGTCAATTTAAAGTCATCCATGGTGTTTCCAGGTTGAAATTGATGTGGAATTTTTAGAAAGGTTATCCCATTGGTTCTGTTGTGAGTTCTCTTTAATTGCATTGATTATAGTCCTGAAAGGGGCTTGACCTACTTTATAAATTAATGGATCTCTGACATGAATGCATCTAAATAGAGTCAGGACTCTTACTGGGAGAAATACATAGAGAAAATCATAACCTGTTGCCAATAGCTGTGGAATTAGTGGTGCAAAGCACCAGCAAGGTCCTTAATGTAGTGTTTCATTTGTTTAAACCAATGAGACATAGTTGAAGATGCAAGGCCTAAGCTTGTCTCTGTAAGTGCTTATGTGCTTAGTTATTGTGGCTTGTAAAGGGCTGCTATCACCACTGCTCCAACATGAATAGTCGTGTACAGCAATAGAGTTGTTCAGTTGAATATCTCTTATTTTTCATGCAGTTATGGAGGCCCTCCCCCGTGTTCCTTTCCTATTTAGGAATTTAAAGTCATCATTGTTTTCAACTAACTCCTTTACATTTAATAATGATTTTACAGAACACCATTTTTAAGCCAGACTTCAGCCTCTCTATGTTTTGGTAGGTCTGAAGACCTCCTCCTAGAAGATACCAACAATTCTGTGAATTCTGTGATCCAGAAACAACTAATATAATATTTTTGTGCATGCTTGTTTGCACTTTCCTATTCAGAATACAATATGTAAAGCATCAAGCTTCATTTTCTCGTCATAAATATGTATAAGAATTGTATTAACATAAATCTAATCTACCATGTTCACTATGTATAAAGAAATGTAATTGATTTGCTTATCTACCTATTTTTACTTTTGATTCTATTTTCCTTAGATTTTGCTTGTTTTCCTAGAACCTTTGTTGTTCATTACATTTAGCTGCCTGATGTATTGCACGGTCTTTTTATTAACCCTAGTTGGAGTACTGATGGGTTTTGATATGAAAACACTAGCAAAAAAGATCTCATTTACAGTTTGGATGATTAGTCACATAGTCATAAAGAAGAATAATTGAGACATATGCAAAACTATCACAAATACTTACTTTCAGTGCCATCATATATATGTGCCATCTATTCACAGCAATTGAAATGGGTGCATCTGCATTCTAGCACTACTATTAAAAAATTAGGCATGTTTACTGCTGACTTGCCAGTTAGATGATATGATTGGACATTTAAAGAAAAGCTTCATAATTTATTAGCATATCTAAAAATCGTAATGCTCTACTTCCCTTCAAATAAATGACATCAAACATAAAATTATATTATGCTTGTCTGGTTTTTTTTCCCTTGTGCTACAATTTTCACAACTTTTAAAAGTTTTTACCTACCTAATACACTGATTTTAAGGTGGTAGACCAACCTTGCATCCAGTAACTTATTCTAAACACACAGAATGAATTGCAATGTTATGTAAAGTTAAATAAAACTCCACCAAAGTAGTCTAATTTGGAGTTCAATCATACACACAGTAATTTCTGTAGTGAGACTACTGTCAATGTTTATGTGATTTGTATGGTAATCAGCTCATTTCACTACTTTTCCTGTTCTTCTAAAAGAACATATTGTTACCATTTCTTGAAAGAACTGAAGAAGTGTCTTCCAGTCTTTTCTCTGTTGGTTTTTTTATTGTTGTATTTTTTTCCAAAACTGGTATTTGATAATATATACTTATATGTATATGTATCTCACTGTATATATTTTATTCAAAATACAGACCGATGATGGAATTGTGAAAATTTGGAGTGAATCAGGAGATCATGGTGATGAATGGAACAAAGTTGAGTTACACTTGGGCAAACTGAGGAATTTTGAAGTTATCTTTGAAGGCATTCGTACCAGAGACCTAGGAGGAGGAGGAGCAATAGATGACATAGAATACAAGAATTGCACCACATGTAAGTTCAAGAAGAAATTTTCTACAGGGATATTAAAGGAGATGTAGGATGCTTTTGCTTTAAATGTGTCATGTTGTCACTGTTTTTATTATAAAGTCACTGTTCATAAAAATTGCTATGAATATGTTGTTTGCATTTTTAAGCCTTTGATGCCATTTTCTATATCATTTTCTACTCACCCAGAAAATCTTGTACTAGTGCTGTGTTTTCACACTAAATTATTGCAGATAAATCAAAGAAATGCCTGAGATTTTGTTCTCTAATTTGTATTTTGCTAGAATTTTCCTTTTTAATTCGTTGGTAAATTATCAAGTCTCTGATGTTGGATATAATAATTTTATACAAATTATGTCAGATTACATCAAGTGAAACATATGGTATCCCTGTTTTGTTCTAAAGACTCTTGCCAGGAATATGAGTTGAGACCTCAGATGAACTATTGTCGCTACTTCTTTTCCCAGCTGAGTTCAAGTTTTAAGGTCAGCAAAGTAAAGGATACCTTTGATTCTCTCAGATGGGAGGAACAGCGTTTACTTTTAAAAAATAAAATAACAAAAAAGAATGTAGGAAAGTGTGTGACACAATATAGGTAGACTTGTTGAGAGGGGCATTCATTGTTGATATCACATATCAATTCTGAGGAAGCTGTTTGGGTAAATTTTCATATTCTCAATGTCCATTATCAGTTGGAGCATGGAAAATGAACTTCCTAAGAACATCTTTTGATCTCACTTCATCTCGAAAATGCCAGTTTTGCATTCAGAGATTGCTCTGTGGTGTAAAGCAAACAATGTAAACTAGATACAACTTGGAACCTACTTTAGAACTTCACTTAAATAAACTCTAAAGCAGAAGGAAAAAATTCTTCACTGTGAAGGTGGTGAAACACTAGAACATGTTGCCCAGAGAAGTTGTGGATGCCCCATTCCTGGAAGCGTTCAAGGCCAGGTTGGAAGAGGCTTTGATCAAACTGATCTAACGGAAGCTGTTCCCTCTCATGGCAGGGAGGTTGGGCCTGCATTATCTTTGAGATCACACAACCAAAACCATCCCATGATTTCAAGCCAAACCACCCTATAATTCTGTGTATATTTACCTTTAAAAGCTTTTCATGAATGCTTGTGATTCCCTTGTGCCTTTTCTAAGTTTTTCATTGTCCGTTGCCATGGATTTGACAGTTCTCCAAAGAACAAGGGTAGGGGGATAAAGATGCCCTGGTGGGAGGCCAATATTCTCCTGTCACCTTGAATAACAAAGATGATTCTATTCCTTCTTGCATTTTGTTTCCAAGTTGTGCTAAGATGTATTAATTTGTATGGTGGAGTCTAGTTAAACCATATTTCAGGGATTCTGTCCTATATGGGTGCTAGCACAACTTACACTCACAGATTCATGAAAATATAAAATAAATAAAAATAGTGAGATGTATTTTTCAAGGGAGAAGAAATCCCTGATAAGTTCATAAAGATAGTATCAGCATATCTTCATGTAATAAAAAAATTTTTGCTTATTCTTAATTCCACATATTTTATAACCAGAAAATAGACATTGTACAAACATAACCGGAAATATTTCACAGAACTGTCATTGTGAGAAAGGAAATTATTTCTACAAGTAGTGGAAAAGCTGCCATTTGAAGGATCTTAAACCTCTTAAAATGTTAAGATTGATGAAATTTATATTAGTTTTACTCCATGACCCTATGAATCTGAATTTTAATAGTATTTTATGACCACTCTTGCATTAAAATACCTTTGTAGTGAAACAGTTCAGAAAGTAACTTGGATTTATTATGATAGACCATCTATGTGTTTTACAGCACTGCTCCAGCAAGATCTGTTGGGAAAGCTGTTGCATCATGTGATCCAACTACTTTCACACACTTATGGTTTTGCCATAGTAATATTCCTATTTTGCAGAAAATTATTGTTTATGAAGACTGATGATTAGAAGAGGCTTTTCTCACAGAACTTTGAAATATACAGTTGAAGCTCAATATCATAGAATCATAGAACAGTTTGGGTTGGAAGGGACCTTAAAGATCATCTAGTTACAACACCCCTGACATGGGCAGGGACATATCTCACTACACCAGGCTGCTCAAGGCCCCATCCAGTCTGCCCTTGGACACTTATAAGGAGGGGTCATCCACAACTTCTCTGGGAAACCTGTTCCAGTGGGTCAGCACCCTCATTGTGAAAGATTTCCTCCTTATCTCTATTCTAAAACTCCCCATTTCCAATTTATCGCCATTCCTTCCAGTCCTGTCACTACATGCCTGTGTAAAAAGGCCCTCCTCAGCTTTCTTGTAGGCCCCCTTCAGATACTGAAAGGATGCTGTAAGGTTTCCTCAGATCCTTCTCTTCTCCAGGCTGAACAACTCCAACTCTCTCAGCTTGTCCTTGTATAGGAGGTGTTCCAGCCCTCTGATAGTCTTTGTAGCCCTCCTCTGGACCTGTTCCAACAACTCCATAATCTTCTTATATTGAGGACTCCCAAAGTGGACACATTACTCCAGGTGGGGCATCAGAAAAACAGAATAGGTGGGTAGAATCACCTCCCTCAACCTGTTGGTCACATTTCTTAGATGTAGCTCAGGACATCGTTAGACTTCTGGGCTGCAAGTGCATGTCACTGATCATGTTGAGCCTCTCATCAACCAGCAACCCCAGGTTCTTCTCTGCAGGGCTGCTCTCAATCACATCATTTCCCATCCTGTGTTGAAATCATGGATTGATGTGATGCAGGTGTAGGACGTTACACTTGGCCTTGTTGAATCTCATGAGCTTCACATAAGCCTACTTCTCCAGCTTGTCAAGGTCCCTCTGGATGACATATACAATAAAAATAACTTCTTTTTTAAGATTTAATTAGAAAAATTGGGAACCCAAGATGCTAATCCTTTAGAGATCCATCACTTGTATGGTGAATGTTCTTGCACTTTAATAAGACACGTTATATAATCAGGAAATGGTCACAGCACCTCTGGTAGTGTCTGCTAGGCACAGCAGTGTTTTCATTGAAGTCTAGGTGTATGTCCTATAAGAATGCTTTATGCACATCTCTTTCCTCTGCAAGAGAATCATAGCTCTGTCGTATATTTGCTTTGTGTTTGTGTGTATGTGCATGTGTGTGAGTGCATATCTGTAAGAAAACCAAAAGAATCAAACCCCCAGAAAGCAACCCACCTTCCTGTCTTTAAAATCATATTTGAGATGAAAAAAAAGTCAAGAGGGAATCATTACTTTGTCTTTACCACCTTTCACACCACCTCCATGCATGATTTTTTATTGTTTTCTACTCCACAAGTTGAGGTCTGCTTGCTTAATTTTCTCAAGACTTTTGGTATGCTAACCTTCCTGTTGGCTGACATGAAGGAGACTGGTCTGACCTTTTCATTCTTGTTATTGATTCTTTGCCTTTGTAGAACAAACAAAATACATTTTATCAGATTCTCAAAAATAACATTTCCTGCCTGACCCAAGCTGGGGCATTCAGGATAAAGCAAGCATGTCATGTCTAAATTGCTTTTTATGGAGCACAGTATTCCCAGTTTTATTGTGTCTGTTGTAACCGAGCTAAAAAACAGCAAACACAATCTTACTGTGACCAAACTCAAGGAGAAGAGTAGCATACAAACCAGAAGAGGTCATGGGTTTCTTCTCCAAAAAAGTACTTGATTTACAACACTTCTTCATGTACTGTGTAGCTGTAGAATTGCTGAGCTAGACATATGACCAGGGTCCTCTGGGGAAGGGAAAGCCACATCTGTATTTTCCATTGAGACATCACATTAAACTAAAATCTTACATGATATTATTGATATGCTAGCCAAAGTAATTACATAAGCAGAGGAATAGACCATGTACAGAAACTGAAAATAATTAAAACTCAAGTGACAGGTTTTATATAAAAAGAAAGGAATGGAAATGAGAAAGCCTTAAATTTCACAGGAAAAGAAAAAAAATAAAAAGAATATGCTTGCTTCCCAGCAGATTGGAAATAGTGGTGGGGAAGGATTTTAGAGCAATTCTGGATCTTTCAGATAGTTTGGGATAGCCTGCTCCTCACTGTCATTTTGGAAGCTAGAATGGTGTTCCTAGATCATGGTTTACTGACAACACAATAAAATTTCTTCTTTGTAGAAATAATGTACTCAAGTGGAGAGAGTGAAGTGGGAGACAGTGTAGTGTTTTTTATGTGTAGTGGTTTTAATGTGAATATTAGAACTGCTCTTTTTGCAACTTAGTTATACTGAATGGTTATAGCAAAGTTTAGTATTTTGGAAGACTTATTTTATTGTTCATATTTTTCCCTTCAGCTTGCTTTCACACAGTATGTTACAGAATGAAGCTGTGCACATCGTAATGGAACCTGCACAGAGATGGATTAGTTCTGCAGAACTTCTTTGCTCTTCATTTACATAGCTGTGATTTACAGAGCTTCTACAATACATGCATTTTTGACTAACAAAGGAGAATCTTTTCACAACTTCTTTAGTTAGTTAAAAGTTTCCATATCAGCAGGATACTACAGAAAACATTGTTTACTATGATCTGGGCTTCTGGGATCCTGTATTGCAAAGGTAATTTCCTTCAGGTCTCAATGATTTCTATGAGAGTGATGGTCAAGAAGAAAATGTGGCTTTATTGGAAATATGAGAGGCTTTGGAAATATTGTAAGAGATAGAAAAAGAGAAGGTATAAAATATTCTTGTGAGTTGGTAGTGAGAGCATAAGTTATGTTTTGATAGCAAAAATAATTTAAATTCAAAGTCATATACTTTTATTTTGCCAATTTAATTGAAAAATGTGAAAAATAGTGGAGTTATATCTCAGCCAGGGAAAGATTGCTGTCAGTATTAAAATAATTTATCAATTAATTATGTTCTAATTTTTTTTCACCTTCTTGTACAGCAATTCTTTATACAACTTTAGTGACAGACTTTTCTATGTGATCTAAATGAAGTTCAGAGTGGTCATCTCTCATGCTTTTTAATAACTGACTTGACCATGCATGAGGTTAACTGCAGGTTAGAAAAATATGCCTGTAATTTTGCCTTAATAAAAAGGTAAAATGCCTACGAGTATTGTACAGAATAATCCCCTATGATAATTTATTTTTGAGATTTCTGAAACCTTTGTCATGAAAACCTCTAAAAATCCTGTCAGAAATAAGCTATGCTCTGATAACCTTATGAAAACTTCAAGCATTATTGGTTTGCTTTTCCAGCTGATGACTCACTGCCATGTAATAATGAATCAAGAGTGCAAATCACCACACAGGTTGTTGCCAGAAGTCTGGATGTTTTACATCTGCAATTTTAAAGAAAAGGCATCTTTTACTCTGGATACAAAACACACACCATAAGCATGGATATATTGCTTACTCAGCCATGTCATGCACAGTAATTTTGGTGTCCAGGACCACGACCTGAAAAACTAAAGTGAAAGACAAATGAAAATAAGTGAAACATAACTTTAAATCCAAATTAAACAGAAATTTCTAGGATAGTTGGTTATTTAGTTGATTTATGTATTTCTCCATGGTCTGGCAGTTCAGTGTGATAAAAGCACAGGAGGAAGAAAGAGCAATTGCAGCCCCAGTGATAATTGTGACTTTCCTGTTTGGGACCAGACCAATGCACATTCAGTCATACTTGAAGTGATATTATAAAGATGTTTGCTTTTAAAAGAAAGTAAAATCAAAATGCTACAATGTTCTTATTAATAGAAAATTGTGTTACCACATTGAGCTGAACAGAAATTTTCTTTAAAATATAATAAAGCTTGCTTTGCCTGGTGGTAAACTTTTTCTTTCCCTTTCTCCTCATATATTTATATTGCTCCTCACCTACTGTTTATAGCAAAGACCATAGGTGAAGGTACTGCAATGCTTTGAACAGCTTGGCTTCCATGCTCCCATAAACAAGAAGCATTGAAAGCCTCAGCAGAGTGATCCAATCTCATTAGAATTCCACCCTAGCTTTCCAGATCACAGAGAAAACAACTAAAACATCCTAGTGTTCAGGTGTTTAGGTCAACTTTTTTCTTTTTAAAATAATCCAGTGTTTCCTTTGAATCCTCAGCTATATATCATGCAAAGCTTTACATGTAGTGAAGAATTTACCACATTCTGCTCAGACACTTGAGAAAATTCTTATAGGTTCAAATTCTTACAACAGAAATATTCAGTACAAACCTGGACTTGAAGTGAGTCAGTGAAGAGAATTTAGGCAGAGAAAGCTGCCAGAGCTCATTTAGTCACTCAAGATATACATTTTTATTCAGCCAGAATTTATGTTCAGTTACCTGGAAGGTAGCGTGATCTTTTTATTATTTTTTAACTCTTCAAAATGTTATAATGCTTTATGACATTTTTCACCTGTTTTCATAAATAGTTCAGTGTCAGAGTATTCTGATATGAAACACTTGAATTGCTAAAACTGGGACACTGGGTAAAAATTCTCTTGTATTTAGGGTTTGTGTTTAGAAGGAAATGATTCTTTAATTCATGGTGAGCAGTGAATTTATGAACTGATGATATCCATTGAATCTGCTTAACTGAAGAAAAGCCTATTTTGAGAAGTCTAATAACTTTTGGTAACTTTCACTTCATTTTTGTTCAAAACATACTTTAACATGTATGTGCTTTATCATTTTTGAGTGAAAATCTTACAGAACTGAGATCTCATTACATTCAGTAGATAGTACAGATGACACACAATTTGGTTCTAGGTTAGAAATAATTTCCCTTCTGGAAATCTAAAAGTCAGCCCACAGGACTTCCTGAATGCCCTCATACAAAAGACTGTGGGCAAGGCAGCAAGCTGAGGAGGGATGTGGAGGAAGTGTAGGCTCACTCAATCCAGCTTGACAGGGTTGACAGAGTTACATAAGGGGCAGACCTGAATACCTACACAAGTCATGTTATGCACAGGACGATCGCTTAAATGGCATTTTTATTAAGACTTTCTAGAAATGTATTAAAAATACAAAGTCATTAATACCAAAGAAGAAAATATTATACAGCCTGGCTTCAGAGAGTCAATCTAACAATCTCCTTTGAAAAGACTGAAAGAATAGGAAAAAGAGAAACATAGCACCAGCCTAAAAATCACTGCACTCTCTACTTTTTATTGCACTGTACAGAAGTCATTTACTCACCTGAAATATTCCGGTTTTGCTTTTTCTGTTCGATATTATGTAAAAATTAAACCTGCGAGATTAACCAACAGATTTTTTTTGCCATCCTTCCTTCATTTTTGCAACTTTCAGATTGTTATTAATAAAACATTTGAGATCATTTGCCACAGATTTTGAATGAGAAACAAGTTCTCGCTTTTACTTAGATTTTCATGAAGAGACCTCAGTGGCTTTTTCAGTTTCTGTTTATTTCATGAGAGACTTTTGAAGACAAGTTGCTGACTTCAAAGATATTTTGGCTTGATAGTAGGTGGCTGCAAAAGCAGCTTTTCAGTATAAAATTAAGTCCTTGTCATTTTTACATTCACTTTATATATTGCTTGCTCTTCGTATACAATTGTAAATGCCTTAACTCCATGTATTTCAAATGAAAGAGAAAATTTTTCATAGCTTGTAAAATATACAGGGTAGAGATATCTGGATTTTAATTTTTTTAACCTTACTATCACTGTCTATAAATGTGGTACTAGAATAATGAACACTGCCCCAGGCTGAGTTCCTTTTCATATGAAATTTCTCTAAAAGGTAGGCTTCTTCTCATACAAATTTACTGCAAATAAAGCCATGGTACACCTCCATGCAATATGATGCATCTAATGATGTGTCACATCTAATAATGATTCTGCAGAGCCAGGGAGGTCATTCAGCTGAGGAAGAACCTCCTTGTTGTAGATAATTGCAACATGCGTATGTGTGCTGTACTCCACTGGTCTGTCAAAACTCATGTGAATAGTATCAGGACAATAATATGTATTAAAAAATTAAAATATTCATAAGAAAAGCTTCTAATATATCTGTGGTGAGGGGTGAGAGTGTTATGGTTGATTGGTTTGAATTGATCCTGCATCACAGTAGAAACAGCCTGACAGTAATTTTTTAGGGTAAATATCTTTGAAAAACTCTAGAAGTAATATGTTCAGCTGAACTTTCTGAGTTATAATGTAGCTCTACACTGAAATAAGGATAGAGGGGAGACAGGGAGGGTGAAAAGAGCTAAGTATTAGAGAACACATGTCAGACTGCTTCAGGAGATACTTTTCTCTGGTTGAACATGTTCCTAATTACTAGGAAATAGAATTTTCTCCAAAAGCATCACTAGATTTTTTTTTTTTACTTATTTCCTTTTTATCTTTCTTTTATCTCCTTTGCAGGCTCCAAAGAAATCTTAGAACACCAGGGTCTCACTCATTTCTTAGTCCTCAGTGCTTCCCTATGGTGTCTTTTTTAGTATTAAGCAAAATATGGCAGCTCTGTATGTGGGGGTACTGTGAGCATGAGCTCCTTATCCTGCTGATACAATCTATGCTGAGGCTGGTATTTCAGTCTTAATTAAACATAAAAACTTTTGTTCTTCCCTAGTGTGTGTTTATATACACCATAATATCAGCACTGGAAGTTGAGGAGAGCCTTTTCTAGCCTTTTGTATTGCTTGAGCCATAGCCAGTTGTACATTTCCAGAACTAAAGACAGGGTTTTTTCATCCAGTTTTTTTGGTGGACTTAGGCATCATAATGTTACTTGCTTTGTGCATCTTTAGGTAGTCCATTGGCAGACTTTTGTTATCTACTTGTGGGATTCTCTCCTAAGAGTCAATATAATTTGTTAGATCTGGTCTTTATGCTGAAGTCAAGACATATCTCTGATTTAAATCTAACCTTTTAAATGATACATTCTGTGAAGAGAATACTCTATAGATTTTGAATTACAAAAGAACATTATTTGGATTTATACCTTGCTTTCAGAACTATAAACTTTTCGTTCGGTTTTCCTGCAAAAGATTGCCAAGGTCATCCATGGACGGAAACATTGTTAATGAGTTTGCTAGCAGAGTTTTAATGTTGTATAAAAAGCCATGAAGAAAAGGGTAATGAACAATTGGGGTAAGCAAATAAAAACTTTGATGCAAATTGTATTTCATAATTTCTGAACTTCAGAGCACTAAGTATAGTTGAGTTCCAGTTCTAATGAAACCTTCTAGGAGCTTGTATTTTGTGCATTTTAATTTAAACAAAGGGTGAAACTTGGAAAGTGAAGTTCCTTTCACCGAATAATATTTTAACTTTTAACTTTTTTTGTGTTTGGTTATTCCCATATCTTGGGTATTGCAGAAGATGGGAGTAATATAAGTACTTTCATTATACAACAGAATTTAAAGAACAAATAATAGAAAGAGGTGCATTTTTAACTATAATTTGAAAACATTGTTACTCAGAAAGAACCTTAATTTCTAAAAGGACAAATAGGGACAAAAAAAGTCTCATTTCCCTTGAATATACATTACATGTTTCATTTCATACTGTTGACATGGTTGTGATATACTGTTGAGTGAGCACACACACACACACATAAATATATATATATATATATAACCTCTAATAATCAACTGACCTGTCAGCCTCAACTCTGTGCCTGGGAAGATCATAGAACAGATCTTCTTAGAAGCTATGCTAAAGCACATGGAGCACAGGAAGGTGACTAGTGGCAGCTAGCATGGCTTCATCAGGGGCAAGTCCTATATAAAAAACGTAGTGGCTTTCTGTGATGGGGTAAGCACAGCAGTGGATACAGGAAAATGAACAGAAGTAATCTATATCTGGACTTCTGCAAAGCCTTTGATATGGTCACAGAATCACAGAATCACAGAATCACCGGGTTGGAAGAGATCCACTGGATCATCGAGTCCAACCACTCCCACAAAACACTAAACCATGTCCCTCAGGACCTCGTCCACCCGTACCTTAAACACCTCCAGGGAAGGCGAATCAACCACCTCCCTGGGCAGCATATTCCAGTGCCTAATGACCCTTTCCGTAAAAAACTTCCTCCTAATCTCTAACCTAAACCTCCCCTGGCGGAGCTTGAGGCCATTCCCCCTTGTCCTGTCCCCTGACACCTGGGA
>WAAB01003405.1:0-14560 GCA_013389865.1 Piaya cayana | reverse complement strand
GGGAACAACTTTCTTTACAATTAAAGTCTGAGGCAAAGAAGGCATTAAGTACCTCAGCCTTTTCCTCATCTCCTGTCACTGTTTTTCCTTCTGTGTCCAATACAGACTGTGTGGTCTCCCTAGTTCTCCTTTTATTATTTATACATTTATAGAAAGATTTTTTGTTATCTTTCACAGACTTAGCCTTTTGTAGGGCTTAAGTGATGCAAAAGCCAAGCCAGTTCTATTGGCCTCTCAAAAAACACTTAGAAGATTATACGGCTCTGTACTGCATCAATATATGTTTTACTTAATTGAAAACTGATAACCTGCCTATGCTTTTCCCTTTTCAAGTACTGCCATTTCATTTGGTGTAGAGATTTGCCTAACATGTAGTCAGTAGATAATACTTAATCAAAAATGCATCCTGTGATATTTTCTTGTGGTATTCTAGTTTTCAGGAAATGTTGCAGTTCCAAGGGTAAACTAAATAAATGGATGTGATAATTCATTAGCATTTTGCTTTGCCACAATAATGGTTTTAAATTTTTTAATTCATAAGTATCTAGTCCTTCAGTATTTATTTGAAGAGGAAAAAGATGGTTTACAAGGATATATGCCATGACCTGTCAACTTTCATATGGGAGAAAATCAGCAGTTCAATTGCCCCATTCTTCCCTAGTGTTCTAGTTATCCTACTCCTGTTAATCCTGTTAATCTATGCTGATATAAATCTTGGTTGTTATCACAACTCTTAAATTCTTATTTGTTTTTATGTTTTATATTCTATATTATTTTGTTTGGGGATGGGTTTTTTTGGTTACCTCTATTCTTTTTTTGTGGGAAGGCAATGGATTATTGTCTTTTGACTTGCAATATATCTGCATAGTCTTCAGACCCCACAAGTTTATGTAGTAAAAAAAAATGTAGAAGAGAGAGCGAAGCATAATGAAAAACAAAAGTGACCCACCCAAGAAATGTGTGAGAATATTTGAAATTATGTATTGGAGATCTGTTCTCTTTAAAAAATCAAACACCCCCTCCTCCAATTTTTAGAGCACCATGCAGTTCCTTTATCGCTCAGGCTACACTGGTAGACCAGCACTCCATATCTGTATGGATGTTTTCCATTATTTAAAATTGTGTATAGAACTGAGCATACAATGGATTGTTCTTTTTCTTTTCTGGTCAACAGTTTTGTTAAATTGAAATGAAATGTTTTCTTAGGCTGGATATCTTAGCTTTCTTAAGATGTTTCATAGCATATTCAAAAAGAAGCTTAATATTTATCAAAAGCATTTCAACTCCCTGTAATTCCTCTCATTTTCATTGTGTTATTTTACTGTTTTCCACCTCTGACGTTTTCATATACAAAACCAGCTCATTCTTTTGCTTGTTGTAGCTCACTGATCCATATTAATGTTGCATCTTCTTAGACTTAACTTCAGAGTAGCACAGCGAGAAAAGTACAATTGATCTATTTTTTTACTATTAATTATCCTTATTTGCTTGCAGTGTATCCAACAGTATGATAACTTTTTTTTCCTTCAAGTCTTCTTGAGCTGTTGTTAGAAGATAAAGGCAAGAAGGAAAATTTTCCATATTTTCTCATGCTGTTTTTGCTTAGAATACTTTTTCTGTATATTTGGATTTTCATGGAATGTTCTGAGTTAGAATATTGAGAAAGCTGTATATGTATAATATTACATGCTATGTATAATCAATCATCATTCAACACATCTTTCTACTTACTGGTGTTCAGAGTACAACAGAGGAATATGATCAGTCAAAAAGCTATATTACATGCAATCCCAAACAACCAACATATAAAAGGTAGTGAAAATGTCTCATTTCATTTAAAATATCAGCTTTAGACATACCTTAAAGTGTTCATTAGGAGATGTCATTTTGCTATATACTGCAACTCCCGAGAGGGAGGTTTGAATACTGTTCTTGGAATCATCCTTCTCCAAATTCAGTAGTCAAACTCAGATTTTTGCACCTCTGTAATTCTGATGAAAAATTAGAAATAAGCAAGACAATGTTTTGGATGTCTTATCTTTTTCTTTGTTCAAAGTGGCTTCTAACACATATTCTTGTGAAACTGCAGCTCAAACTTCAGCATTGAGAACATGTTTTCCAATACGTCCTTCAATGTATTTTTCTGATTAAATAGAACTGTTATATCATGTTTAAAGAATGTCTGGTAAAAATCAAACTTCTAAGTTGCAACTTGTCTGCGAACGTCTGTGTGGTTATTGGCCTTGTTCATACTGAAATCAGATTTCATTATTAAAACTCACCATAATTCTTTTTTTGATTCAGATTTTATTTTGTTTACGAATTTTGGTCAGAATAACACTGCACTCCAGAAAGATATTTTTTTGACGTGATTCTGAATAGGAATTTAGAATATTTAATTTGTCTATCTAATCCTAATGCTGTTATGTTAATTATTTCCATCTTAGCCAAAGGCTGTGGCAGTATCTCCATCATTATCATAGATGTAACCTAATATCTCTAGAAATGACATATAAACACGGTCTTACTAAAAGAGATAGAAGTCACATTTATGTGACTCACTATTTAGATGTCATGGTATTCATAGCTGTTGAAATATAAGATTTCATTATGACTGTGTATGGATGAGGTTTTATTTCAGGATAAGCTAAGAAACAATTTTTCTTAAATGCTTGTTTCTGGTATGCTTGAAGTGCTATAAAGTACCCTATTAAAAAAAGAACAATTGTAATTAATATTAAGACCTAAATATAAAGGATGGAGCCTAAGTATAAATAATGACAATTTCTTGATTAAAGGTGAAAAGAGGTAAAGGTGAGGAATACAATAAGTCACAAAGCCATGGATTTGCAAATGTCATTCCCCTGTATGTTCATAAACTACCTCTTCCATATGCTGTTAAATAAGATGCAAAAATTATTGTACCCTGATGGCTCTGCCGTTCTATAATTTCTGTCATTATTTAACCTATTGAGTGACTTAAGGAAGTCACTTTATTTGCCAGTGCATCATTTCCAGTATGTGGGAGGGGATGGAGATAAAGGAATCAGGCTCTTTGCATAAGTGCCCCCTGACAAAATGGAAGACAATGAGCAAAAATTTAAAAGAAAAATAAAACAGGAAATTCCATCTACACACAAGAAAACTCTTTTATTCCTGTGAGAGTGATCAAACATAAGCACAGGATGTACAGAGAGGTTGTTGAGTCTCCATCTGTGGATATATTCAAAACCCAATGGGACATGATCCTGCACAACCTACTGTAGTCCAGGCTGTGTGACCAAGGGGTTAGACTAGATGATCTTGAGAGATCCCTCCCAGCCTCAACTATTTGTCAATTCTGTGGATTTCTAGTACTTAGGATAAGCAATATTAATCTATTTTTGGTAGTATTTTCAATCAAGTTTTATCGCATAGTTTGGGAGAGGTGTGAAAACTGCCTTAGTCATACCAAATGCTTCAGTCACTTTTTTCTAAAGAGTCCACTCCTCTGCAAAGGGTGTTACGCTACATGGATTCTCTGTAAAACACAGCCATAGTTCTTCCTTGTTTTAAGGCAGTCATGGCAATGCTATTGTCTCTGTATTCCCTGACACATAAACTGATCAAATTGAAAGTACAAAATTAAAAACCAAAGCAACAAGACAGGTATGAATTTAAAAACAGATTTTATTTATACCAATACTCAGGGACATATGTATTCCAAAACTGAAAATTTTAGTAAGGTCCTGCAGGTAACTGACCTTAAAACTGAGATTTTTTTGAACTATCCATTCTAAATATTTGAATTACATTTTAGTGCTGTGTTGTTGCTGTATTTAATATTACCTTGTGAGCATGTTTAAACCAAACAAAGAAATTAATTCTCCTTTCCTATTTTTCTTCAAAGAGAATATAGTTCCTCAGTTTGTAAAATTCAGTGAGTATCTCTGTTTGAGAGGATTAATATTCTGAAAACAATAATGTCTCTTATTGCAAATATGAGTCTGCACAAAGATAAATACCAAGGTGTTCTGTCCAGACTGTGCTTAAAGACGTGCTACATTTTAGTCATGTTTGAAGGAAGAAAATAATCATATTACGATGAATAGAATCAAAATACATTATCCTAAATGTCTTGTTGCACAACTTTGACCTCTGGACTGAAAAACAATTTTATATTTATAAGAGTGCATCTGAAGTGTTGCATTTGGGATTATCAGAAGTTTCAATCAGTGCTAATTGAAATCATGCACCAAATGCATTGAACTAAAAAACAATTTATGTAGATTTCTCTATAGTCTGACAGTTCAGAGACAGCTGAATCTCAGCAAGCTTTGGGTTTGGCCCTAGCACTTTATGTGTAAATTACTAAGTCAGTCTCACTTTATGACATGACTTTCACTTTCACATATGATAAAAAAAATATTGTGGTAGAAAAGATCCTCATATTAAATACTGTAAGAGGAAATTCTGGACAGTTGACACTCTTAGAGCAGAAGTTCCTCTAAACTCATCAAAAAAAGTTAAACATCGTATAGACGCTTTAACGGTGTATGCATTATTAAATTGTTTTATAAGAGCAATTTTTCTCAGTATGAAAAGTTCTTATTGTCTAAATGTTGTCCTACAACTATAAATATAATAAAGCCTTTAGCCTGTCTATTTTTCAACAGCTCACAGAAACTTTTTTAATGGAACATGTATAATCAGTACAGTGAGGAAACAGACATGTTGATACTAAACTGAATTTTCTTCCAGGCAAAATGTCGCACCCTGGAAAATTTGGCAAGGCCAATAGAGTTCAGACATGCATAATGTATCATTAAAAAGCGAGATCAAATAACATCTCTTAGAATCAGGAAATCAGTGAAGTCATGTTGTATAATGCCTAAACAAATCAAAAAGAGTACCCTTTGATTTAATTATAATATTGATTTAAATGTCCTCTTGATTTCAGCTGGAGAGAATCCCAGGCAATGCCCTGCCCTCACTGATTTTGTGTGTAAGAATGAGAATTGCATAGAGTCTCAGTTTGTCTGTGATTATAAACCAGACTGTGAAGACCTATCAGATGAAGCTGACTGCAGTAAGTAACTTTTTGTGTATTTATGTAATATCCAGTTAAAATTATAACTTTAAATTCTATAGCATAGCTTAGGTGAATTCACACAGCTGCTTAAAAGATACTTCCAAGGAGGTTGCCTGCTCCCTCAACACAGCAGTGACATTTTCATATCCTCAGACATATTTGCTGCAAAAAGCATTTAAAAATAAACCCCAAAACAACAGAAAAAGCACAAGGACTAAAAGCATATTTAAGGAATAAAATCCACTGGTTGCAATACAAATTACTGAGAAGAAATATAAACTCATTTATTATGTTGACAGCATTTTGAACTGCCAACATTGAATGAAAAAGCTAAGTAAGCAAACTAATGCATCACAGCATTTAGACCTGATTCTGCTGTAAAATGTAGCTGTTTAAAACCAGACTTGTCTTTCATTTCAGATTAATCCTGTCTTTGTGATCTGAGTTGTGTCACTACTATGTACTATTGTTCTTCGTTCTTGCTGCTACTGCAAAGCTATGAAAACGTTTTCTTCCTGTTACTCAATTACAGAACTGTTGGGGAAACTCCAGTTTGTTTATACTTTACAGTCCTAGCAAATACTGAGACAAAATTTGTTTGAAGGTATTCTTCACAATCATGTTTTAGATGGAAGGATACAACTTAATCTTGAAAATCTGGGTCAAGTTAACAGGCTTTCCAATTCAGACTTGAGCCTCAAAAAGCAGTTGTTTTCTTCCTGCTTCATGGTTTTTTTATTTGCAGAATCTGCCTGGACCAGATTTGGGAGTAGGAAGATTAAGCAGTCCACATATAAAGTTCAGTAATTAGTCTGATTCTTAAATGTTGAGCTCGGGGGCCAAATTCTGTTTTAATGCAGATATGTTTGAAAGTAATCTTGGTAGACAGAAGAAGTAAATGTTTCACATTCATCAGTTCAAAATTCACATTATGTTGAAGGTCAAGTAATAAAGAAATAAAGAAATACTTGGTGCTTCCTTGAAAATCAAAGGCATTTTCTCTCACATGAGATTGCTAAATGCTTTGACTTCACAGGATTACAAAAGTAATGACCACTTATTGAGTGATGTAAATTACATTGATTTAGCCAAACAACAGACTTACAACTTTGAATACATGTGAAGGTGTCACTATAGGAGATTTAACTTAGCGTTTCTACCTATTTATTGTTTTCATAAAAATAAATAACAGTTCTGAGGTATGTACACTGAAGCTCATATCTCTATTTCAGTTTTCTACCTCCAGCAGTACTTTGTTTTCTACCAAATTTTGTGAGTTATATTAATGGAAATTAACGTAAGTTGAATGATAACTTTTAAAAGACGGATATTTTTTCAAGTAGATAAGATTTTAAGCAGATAATCTGTATTTCTTCCTTATAATATTCATATTTTCTACAGGAGTTAGACAAAGTAAGTGCAATAAAACACTCTGTAACTCACCCTTATTACATTTTACAGAACTAACCGAGACACAATAAGTCTGAATCACTGTCCAATGTAAACTGCTCTCTAAAGATATTTGGAAAACTGTCAAGGCACTTGGTTTATTCTGTAAATATTGTTATAGGACCTAGTAGCCTCATTGGGGGTGTATGTGTCTTGTGTTGTCTGGAAGGGTCATGATAGCAATAAATCTCTTTTCTTAGTCAGATAATGACAACATTTAAGGCTATAAATTAACTTGAATCACAATAACGCAACACAGTCTTTGCTATACTGCACAAAAGCTTCTCTGAAGGGAAAAATACTCATATTTACTTTAAACAAATAGAGTGAAATATCTATTTATTGTCAATGGAAAAGCTATAATTACATCAAAAGGTTGTAATTAGTCTTTTGTCTTGCTCTTGCTGCAGAACTGATGAAATATCAAGTTAACATAAAGGAGAGATACTGTAATCTGACATACAGAATTCCTAGATAAGCCTCATATATATATTTCCCCATGTGCTATATCTTAGTTCCAACAAATGAGGCCTTATATTTGGATAAATACATCTTTCCCTTGAGCATATATCTTATAAGTGGGAATAAACAACATTAATGGGCACATGATACTCTGTAGATGTGGAAACCTCATTTTTTTAATGAAAAGGCAGCAGGAGCTGCCTAATCAGAAAAAAGAGCAGAATAGTCACAGAGAAAGCCTTGCAGTCTAACCTGCCCTATAACAAGGGTTTACAGCCATATTTGTCTGTGATATTCTCCTTTTCTCTGAAATCAAGGTCCAAGCTTATTTCATATTCTACTGTAGTTTTATACCAGTGTAACTTCGAAGAAGCAAATGGACCATAATCTACTCTGTGCAGGATTTACAACAGAATCTGGATGAAATTATTTGTGTCCATGTAGGCTGGTGGACATTTTTTTAAACAAAAACCCAAACAAACTCACAGATATTATTTACTCTATGTTTTGTTCAATCCAGTCAGGCAATCTTGCAAAATTCTCATTCTCTTTCAGTAACCCACTGGATGAACAGAGGTGAAAAAAGCACTCATCAGAGCAGTTTCAACTTTCATGAATTGCAGCCAATTATACACTCAGATTTGATTAACAGCAAACCACAGTATTGATGAAACAACTAGAGGACTGCTTGAATTATTGAAATAAAAATAAAAAGTCATTTTTTTCAGATAAATGGAACAATCCTTTTCTGGTGGTTTCACAATAGGTTCTGCTATCCCATAAAATATAATGTACCCAGCAGGTGCAGGTATGTTAGGTGACTCAGTCAACACTGTAAATATTGTTCATAAATACGTATTAATAATTGCCTTCAGAATGCACTGTAAAGATATTAGGGTAAAATTTCTGAAGTCAGGTAATCTGTTATGAATAGTGTAAATTACAAATGCATTTGGACTTTAGTCTTGCTAGAACTGTAAAAGAAAATTGTACTTGCTGTTTCGATCAGAAAAAAAAAATCATAGAGTCATTGGGCACTGGAACAGGCTGCCCAGGGATGTGGTTGAGTCACCATCCCTGGAGGTATTTAAAAGGCAGGTAGATGTGGTGCTGAGGGGCATGGTTTAGTCGTTGATAGGAATGATTGGACTCAATGATCCAAGAGGTCTTTTCCAACCTAGTGATTCTGTGATTCTGAAGAATCACAGAAAAGACCTTCAGCAGCAAAAGAAAAAATTGTGATGTTATTTGATTCATCTCTACCACGGCATTTTTATTATACTGCTGATTAATTACTTTTTCAAATCTACCTGAAACATCAGAAGCAGGTCTAGAAATGGGAATTTTAACACAGACCTCATGAATTCAGTCAATGGCTTGGTAGAACTTCTCTCTCATCTTAAAACAGCCTTCATGCATAACACTTACAAGGATGAACCAACTTATGTTTATGGAAAACACCGCTGTGGAAGTGGAGTCGAGTTTTACTAGCTAATAGGCTGGGAATCATTCTGTTAATTCACCTTGAATAATAACTGCAATCAGTGGAGTCATTGGTTTCTCAAGACTTACATGGGTATACATCTGTAATAACATTTTAGGCTGTTTATACCTTCTCAGGAACTGAAGGATAAGGATGAATTATTTTTTTCCTTATTGACTACCATAGATTGTTTAGGTTAGTTCATGTAACAGGAATCATAGCAGGAGCCAAACAGAATCCTTACCACTACCATGTACAGAATGTTCGTTATAGCTTTTTACATATATAAAATCTATATTAATAATCTACTTCTTCCTGTATTTTCAGGTTACTACACAAGTATTCCTGGAAGCTGTAACTTTGAAACACAAGATCAAGAATGGACAACTGTATGTGGATTAATGCAAGACCCTAGTGATGATTTTGACTGGAATACTAGCAACAGTGCTATCACTGGGCAAATGAGTCCTGATACTGACCATACACCAGGTATTGGCATTTGGTCCACATCACTTTTGCAAAAAAGTAATAGTCACTGAATTTAAAAAAAGAAATAAAAATTCCTGTGTTTACCACTAAAGTAACTGCAAATCTCAGTGTGATTGGTTGGGCTTACTGTTTGTGCAGAGAAAACATAGCAAGCAATTAGTGCTCCAACAAGCATTTAAATATTCTCTTTCATATTAAAACCACAATAGAGAATATGTATCACCATATCCATGCAAAAATCCTTGCAAAAATGGATTAAATGTCTCTGAAAGACCTTGTTGCTTTTTAGGCATGTTTATAAGTAGCTCCAAGAAAGTGTGATTTTGTCTATCCAGTATCAACTTGCACACACCAAAGCAACATTAGGACATCTTGTTGACCTTCAGATAGCTCATATTAAAGAACTGTATTTTTCTTAGAACCCAGCTAATCTGGAAAGATGTTAGAACCTCATGTCTAATGAAAACTGAAGAAAACCCACTAGAAGACAAATACAAAAATTGATCTAGTTATAATGAAGTTTAATTCAGTCTTTTAGATCAAGATTTGAGCCATGGGGTTGCATCTTTCTTTGGAGCAGTTCAGCCACTCCAAAACATGTACTAAATGAGCTCTGATCTTCAGGTGGTTTTTCTTTTAGATTTAAGAGCATGTTGTCTGCTAAAGTCTTCCATGTGTTGCTGCTCAAGACAGTCCCAATAGATGCTGTCTTCTTTGTGAAAATTCTCTTCACCGTAGAAGGTGTTGTCAAATTCTTCTCTTCATGCAGGATCAATCCTTGCCTTTACCATAGCAGATAGAATTTAAGTTCATGACAAAGAAAGGGCTACTGCTGGTTAATTTAAAAAAAAAAAAAATCATCAGCATGATTTGCCTCTTCAACCATGTGCTTTTTGTGGCACATGTTCATTTTAGACACTAGACTCCATTTAGATTGTAAGAGGTTGGCACTTTTTTCTACTTGGAAATAAACAACGAATTATCTTTTATACTACCTTGTGGTTCTTCAGCAGCAGCTGAACAGTAGGAAATGTGGATATCTTGGCCTGCTAACAAGCCTCAGGCCTTCAATGTGTTCCCTTCTGCCATGCTGCATGACAGGGAGTTTTCCTGGGTAAGAGCTATTAGCAAAGGTGCTCCTGACTCCTGCAATGTCAGCCTTCAATCAATCCTTGGAATCTGTAAGTGTCTCTGCTTGCAAAATGTTTTAAATTTGTTATTCAAATACAACTCAAGTGCTTACACAAGGACAAAAAAAGGTAGACTGAGCTCTGAGGAAGGTTAATATTGCATATAGAAACCAGAAATACCTGATGTATTAACATGTAAGATCTCTGTACACCCAAGGCAGGGTACAAGTGTATGTAGTAAAAGATACCAATATGTATCTGTGTGGTATAAAAACTTATACTGTGAAGCATCAAGTAGTACTGAAAAACTGTAATTGATTTTTATCTTTTTATTAAGGTAAAGGACAGCATTTTTTGTATGTAAACTCATCAACCCAGAAGGAAGGAAACAGAGCAAGGATAATTACTACCAAACTCTTCCCAGCTAGCCATGGAGTCTGTAGGGTTAGGTTCTGGTTCTGGATGTTTGCTTCAAGGCAAACGGGAGTCTTAAAGGTAAGAGGAAGAATACTTCTGCTACATTATGACATAGTAATATTTACTTCAGTAGTATTTGCATTTCTGTGTCTAGAATAAGCAAAATCTAAAGGCTTATACTATCAGTGCTTCATCACAACTCCTCTGCAGTTACACCTATATACAAATTTTTGTGAACAAGATCAAGTAATGATTCTCTTATAGTTTTAATTTCACTTGAAGTCCTTTTGCTACATATGTAAGAGTTGACATTGCATGCTTGACTACTATAATTAAACTTATGAAGCAACAACACAGTTGTTCTCTGCACAATTCACTCTTTCACACAAAATAGAGGCAGTTTCCAACATTTAGGACAAACCCAAGATGTTTAGATTGTTTAAGTTTTAAATATATGAATGTCACATGTATGGAGGATGTTTGATTAATACAACTGGAAATAAAGCATTTGAACTTATTAACAATTATAGCTCAAGCTTCCTGAAAATGTCTTCGTGCTGTTCTCCAAGAATCTTTAATGGGCGTGTTTTCAGCTGTTAACTAGCCTAGTAAAAGTCCAAGCAGTGATGTGAACCCTTGCCAAACAACACATTTTGTGTGGCTTACTGAATAAATGTTACATACTGCCTTTTTTAGAGGTCTGAGTAAGACTTCTATCTGTGAAATTTGGTTAAATTTTGAAATTACAAGTTATGTAAGCTTTACTGCGTGTGACAGAATACAAAAATTTGCATATACTATCACACTGCTGAACTAAATTAGTCTATGCTAAAAGTAAACAAGAGTATTTTTTGTGTTCTTGAGCATAGAATTAAGTCAGGAAGCTTGGACCATAGTTTTTTGTACTTATTTTGTTTGTCTTTGGTCAGATTCTCCACTATAAAGGAGAATTATAGCAGGCTGGAAGGGCCTCAAGAGGTCTCTAGTTCAACCGCCTGCTCCAAGCAAGGTCAGCTACAAAATCACAGTAGGTAGCTCAGGAATTTACCCAGCTGAGTCTTTAGAACTTCCATAAATGGAGACTATCCAACAACTCTGGGCAACCTCTGACACTGCTCATGACATTATCCAGCATGAAATGATTTCACCTTATATCCAGCCAAAGAAAATCTTATCTTGCATTCCACCTGTTGTCTATCTGGTTTTAAGTAATTTTTTTCAAGATGAGATTTGCATCTTGATTTTATCTCTAGCACCTTGTTATGGAGACCTCAGGTATTGCTATAGGATTAATCAATAACAGCAAAGAAAAAAAGCCATATTATGTGGTGTTAGCATAAGGAATAGATACTTCTGCTTTACAAACTGATTTTAAATAACTTTCAAGTTGTTACTTATTTTTAACATTTCTTCCTCTTCAGCAAATAAAAATGTTCATCATGTATTCTTCCCAAAGATACCTCAGTTATTTAAGATAACTTTTTAAGAAGTGTCTGCTATCTTGTGATTTTTTCATCAGTATATAGCTTTTAAAATACTCAACTATGTATTTCCAGTTTGAATTATTTATCCTTTCACACGCACAAACTTTTCATAATAGATTAAGAAAATTAAAGAGTAGGTAAAGGTTGAGAGCACTTCCACATTACATAGAAGAAAAAAAGCAAATATCAATTGATTTTTTGATCTGTTGGTGTCTGAAATAGTGTGAGATTATCTATTTGTTTAAATTCAAGTATACTGGACGTTACAGCAGTCAAGATTTCAAGCATCACAGAACACTTTGAACTCGTAAATCACAGATGTGTATGGCCTATCTGTGAGTTAGTAGGCAGACAGCAAAACAGAGTCTGCTTTTTAATATTTTTTTGTATTTCAAACAACTTGTTTAATTAAGTCTCATTACCTCTAATTTCATAAAGATACTCATAAAGAAATGTCTTATTCCCACATTAAAATAATGTTCCCTGTTTACAGCTTTGCAACATGTACTCTTAATACAGAAATATATTAACAGCATGCACAATTGAATTATCATCCTATCATAGACCAAATTTATCTTCATGGACATTTTGCTTTTTTCTGATTAAAAAAAACAGGGAACATAAAAGCTACAGCCCAAAACTTCAAAGACAGTAGCTTAGAGATTTCTGTTCAAGTCACACTGGAGGTGGAAAAAGTAATAATAATAAAGTCATAATCTGAATAATGCATTTGAATATAAGAACATGAGTACAAAAGATGATGTTATAACTCTGAATTAAAAAAAGAATGTCTGCAGAGGCCGAAGATACTGACATCTGGGATTAAAATTATATACAGAGAATCTGTAAAAAAGAAAAAGTAAAAATGAAGGATGCCTTGGTATAGGAAATAGATATAGTAGAACTACACAAACTGATGTGAAGTTATGGGAATAATCTTATTTTTACCCAGAAAAGGAACTATTCACTGAGAGCAGGAAAAAAAGGAATTAAAAGTGCTTCTCTTGTGTGTTCACAATGCACATTTCAATTGCAGAATTCTACACTCATGAACTCTGTCATTTGTTCATAAGGAAACCAAAAGCATTTACAATTGTTATTATCTTTAAAAAGGACACAATGTTTTCAGCAACTCTTGCATTAATGGATGCTATTTAAAAGAAGTCTGAGTAGTAATGTTTCAGGACATCTGTCAACTATTAGGCACAGGAGAAAAAAGTTGCTTCATAATGAATAAATACAAAACCATTAACTTTAGTTAGGAGTATGGCAACAGCCTTTGAGAGGTGAGTTAGTCAGTGCTAAACGCATGACCAGTCTAATATATCAATTAATATGCTCCGAACAAGAACACTTTTTACTGTATTATGTTGCAAAAGAAAATTTTAAAAATGCATTTATCATTACAATTTTATGACGATCTAGTTGCATTTAGTGAAGCACCGGTTAAGTTTCAGCAAGAAATTGAGGGGGTTTTCATATCTGTGTTATTCCTGTGGTGGTCATATTGGTCATCTGTCAGACAGACAGAAAACGTTCAGCTTTCAACCTCTGCATTCTGACTCTGTCCATTTACTTTGGGAGTTTACCCTAAAATTGACAATTAAACCAAACATTTCTGATGTGATAGTATAATTCTAATATACCAATTTTCTGCTGTGATTTTTGTTGAACTAACCGAACTGAGGTAAAATAAATTTTGGTGTATAATATTTTTTTCTAAAAGCGAATAAATTTTTCATTACTTCAAACTCACATTTAAAGAAATAATGGGAAAACAGGTAATAACTTTTTTTTACATGCTTCTATATTGTGACAGTGAATTGTGATACAATTTTGCTATTCTGATTTTTGTGGACTACTGGGAAACAATTTCACTCTGGCTCTGATGTAATTTCAGCCGAAGGAAGATGTGTAGTGATGACTGCTAAGGAATGTGAGGAGTTCAAAAGTACAATCTTAAGGTTGCAGAGCAGAAAACATGGTATCATTATTCACTGGAGTCAGTGGGAAGCTGACACAAGTCTCTGGTACCCAGTGAAGTGGAAATACATGTTCTCTTTTACAAGACTTTCCTGCTTCCTCAGATGGTAATTAAAGACTACGTGTTGGGAATGATGGGACAATACACCTTATGCACCCTTCAGATCTGGGTTGGCTTCTTGATTATTAGTTAATTAACCTTACAGATAGAATATAGTACCTTCCAGCATGTCAACTGCTAGAGTCAGGAAAGATCAGGAAGATAAAATGTTATCTTGAAACGTCAGCATGAGGGTACAGGATAGCCACATGAGTGGTAACCACTGATGAGTAAGTAGAAAATAGCTGTTTGTATTTCATGACCTTCAAAAGAACATGCATTTTCTTCATCTCCAAAATGAAATAGAAGTTGAAAAAAAGAACCCAGGAGTTCTGAATACACAGGACACACTGTGGAGGATTAGAACTGAGTCATGATTTTAAGGAGGGACACAGGATTTGCTAATGAATAGTGTTCACATATGGGCTACAAATAAACTGGTTGGCAAAGGCACCTTGGAGAAAGACCAAGAAGCAATCATAGAATCATAGA
>WAAB01003402.1:26635-37862 GCA_013389865.1 Piaya cayana | reverse complement strand
ACAGCTGGCAAAGTTCCTGGCATGCTCAGCTGTGCCCTGGAGGGCAGCTGGGGAAAGCCACTGCAGGTCTTGGAGGGAGCTGATTGAAAGCAATAGAACAAAAGAAAATACCTCCGAGTCTGTGTGTTTTCACCCTAGAGAAAAGCTTTGTAACTTCTGCCTAATACTCAGGGCACTTTCTTGCTCTACAGTGACTGAAAGTACTTTAAAAATAGTAAGATGTGGTACTCAGTGAGTTTCCTGGTTAAGGATGGCTTTCTTCATTCCACTTATCTTTTACCCATTCTACTCAGTAAAGTCTCTTATGCCTGTGTCTGCAAGCAAGAAGGCTCATATGCAGGGCACTAAGGGGATTTGTGCTCATTTGTTGTTCCTTTTCTTCAGATAAGACCCAAGGGCTTTCACAAAGACAAAGCACCCAGCTGTAAACCTGGAGTCTTGGTCCTCTGCAATATTTCTGTTGAATGTTGTCACTACAACACTCACATGCTGAAGACCATCACCTCCAGTTTTAAATAATTTACTGTAACGCAGTGGGGTGTCTGCGGGTCAGTCATTTTCAGTGCTCCATGTATAAACCAGCTGCAGAGATGAAGATAAACCCACCCTAAATGAACAAACCTCCGTGGTTTTGGGGTTGAGTTCTAAAAAAATTCTTTCCCAACATTCACACATTGGCATCTTAGCTAATTGTCCCACAGATCTGGTCACAGCCCTTAAAATTGTGTTTTAAGCAAACAGAAGAATTAGCCTAAATAATGTAATTTCCATATCAGATTTCTGTCTATATGGAGCTGTGTAACATGCATGTAACTATGTTTACAAAATAACTGTTTACTCCTTCCAAATGAGTCAGTGTTTCATAACTATGGAATAATGTGTCTCAGCCTGGACCTTTTTGCTGCTCTTACTCCCACTAAATGTGGCTTGACCTAATGGCTCTGAGAGACTGGAGAAGTAGAAATTCCCCCAGTTTCTTTTTTTGGTGGTTCTGCTTTTGGTTGTCTAAAGATCTGAGTGATAACAGAAGCTGGATTTTCTCCAACTCTTTTCCTTCGCTTGGTTGGTAAAGCAGATCACCTTCGATTTGTAAGTGTCAACCCTTATCTGAAATAAAGCAGAAATGGTCTCAAAGGAGAATTAAGAGGAAAAAATACCATGCGTATGTGTAAGTTCTATTCCTGTCTACTGTGACCAGTGGAAAGCTGAAAGATTTTTTTATCACTTAAGAGTAATTACTCTAACAGTGGCTTATTTAATTAATTGAGTTTTCAAAGATGTCCTGAGCTTACTGCTTACTGCAGTTTTCTTATTATTGGATATTTTTTCCCCCCTCTAAGCACCTGCTTACTCTCCCAAGAGCATGCCGAGCGTCGGTCCCAAATATCAGGAGTGAGGTGTACGATGTTCCATCCACACAGCGCCGGGAGTCCTTATTCACAAAGGTGAGTCCCACTATGGAACTGGGACCCTGTAGGGCCTCAGGATAGATTGCAAGTCAACTTCTACTGTTTTCCTGCTGGCTTTTTATAAAATTTGGCAAAACTCCATATATTTTTTAGGGAAGTTCAAAACCTAAAGCAGATTTCTTTTGAATTTGCTGGACATTAAGAGAAATATGGTTTAGATTTGGTACATCTTCCAGAGAAGAGCAACGAAGCTGGTGAAGGGGCTGGAGAACAGGCCTTATGANGTTTAAGGTACAGGTAGATGAGGTACTGAGGGACATGGTTTAGTGTTTGATAGGAATGGTTGGACTTGATGATCCGGTGAGTCTCTTCCAACCTGATTATTCTATGACTCTGTGATTCTACGTCTAATAAACAGTTCCAGTTTTACAATTACTGTGTTCAAGGGCACAGATTAATTCTCGATATCAGAGTATCAATTTCTCCACCTTGTTTTTTTCATCAGAAAATGTGTTTTGTCTCTGTGTCGGTTGATTTGGAAGATTTCAGGATGCTTACAGAAAAGCCACTAGTGTGTGTAGAGAAAATAAAAACAACTAATATCACCCACACTACCCATCTCCTGGGCAAGAAAATGCAAGGGTTGAGCCCTGTAACCAAGATGCACTCATGGTCAGGGCAACACACAGATTACATCTACCGCTGAAGCATCCTGTTGCACGATCTTGCTCTTGATACTGTGCTTCCTTGCAGAGAGGGAATGTGCTGCTTCTATGTCTCACTGCAGCCCTTGCAGGTCACTATCAAAGGCTGGGGAGGGACTGCAGGTTTTTTGATAGGAATGGTTGGACTTGATGATCCGGTAGGTCTCTTCCAACCTGGTTGTTCTATGATTCTATGAAAAGACTGAAGCAAACCAGGTTTGGTTTTTTTCTTTTTGAGCAGAGTGGTGCCACTCCACCCAGTGCACGAAAGGGCTCACTGCTGGTTAGATCAACTGAGTGTTTCCAGGAAGAGGAGAAGCAGCTTTGCAACGTCTCGTCCAGCCCAGAAAAAGCAGCAGCTTTAATCCAGAAAGACTCACCAGCGGGCAACGTAAGTGAAAGTTGCTGGCCACAGGAAAATAATCTTTCATTGCTGTGATGTTGGGAGGTGTGCTGAACCTTCCTCAAGGTGATCATGGGGAAAAGACCAGCACATCTTCAGTGTGGTACCTTGTCCTTCATATTAAAGAGACAAATACTACCAGACTCCTTGATAAATTGGGTTACTTACCAAGACTAGGAGTACAGCTGCATTTGCATTTGCTTTATAGAGTGCAGGCAACAAGAACTCTTGCCTTAACTTCTTTTTATGACAGTGTGAGAAGCAAATTGAATACCCTACATTCTTGACTGTCTGTTTGTATAACAATATTTAAGCAGAAAGAAATTACCTGTTCCCATTCCATGCAGCAGTCTTCTGCTATCTTTTAGGGGAACGGAGCACCCGTGGGGGAGCAGGGTGTCAACCTTCCCATCTCTTTCCCACTGTTCGACAGGTACCATTATTGAAGAAACAGGAGATAGGAAATTTCACAAAAAAAAAATAAAATGCCTCAATAGAAATTCTTCATCGGTTGTGTGTCAGATATTTCTGGTTTCCTGAATGGGTTTAGGATCCAAGAGAATTTTGACAGGCTCCTTAGTGCACAGGCCCAGGGCGGAGGTGCAGGATCTTGGGGCAGACCATCCCAGCGCAGGAAATCTGAGGCTTCCTGGTTTGGTGAATTTAAAGAGAAGTGCTGTAGGTTCACAATATATTTATAAAGAAAATAAAAAATTATGGTCTGACCTTTCTATAGTGCCATTCCATTGATGTTACCAGAGTTGCTCACATTTATATGCCTTGAGAATTCAGCTTTGTTTCTTAGTTGTTGTCTGAAAACACTGTTTATAAGTCCTGTGTGCTCTGTTACAGCTATACGATGTCCCTCCTAAAAGAGAAACCGATGTTTCAGAAAATGAATCTCAGAAAAAGTTCTGGGGCCATTACAATACACTGCCAAATCCTCGAAAGTCAGAATGGATTTATGATATTCCAGTATCACCTGAAAAAACAAGGTTAAAACAGAACCCTTCTGGTCATTCCCTGGAGAGCCAGGTGCTGTACGATATACCACCAACCAGGTACAAGGCATTGACCACAAATACCGAAGCCAAAGTTGTAAATCCACGATTATATGATATTCCACCAACGCAACGGAAATTAACATTTCCAGATATCCATCTCTATGATGTTCCGTCCTCACGGGACGTGCTTCCTTTGTCACAAAACGGTGATGCACCCCCAAGTCTGCCGGCTCCAAAAGCTGAGAATCAGATCTCTGCAGAGAATGTTTATGATATTCCAAAAGGTTTACCCAGCGTTCTGCAGTCTAAGAAAGAGGTGGAAAAAGACAGTGATATTTCTGGAGACCAAGCATCCAGTGCTCCTCCCCAGCTCTCAAGAGATGCCAAATTAGAACAGGACAGATTATCTGTTTCAAGTTTGGATAGCAGAAGCAGCACACTCTCTACATCCTCAAACTCTTCTGCAGAGTCATTTTCTATGTCATCATCATCAGAAGAACCTGTCAAAGAAATTAAACTGGACCTTGATGTAGCCATAGAGACACTGACTAGATTGCAGCACAGTGTATCCAGCTCGGTTGCCAGTCTAATGATCTTTGTGAGCAGTAAATGGAGATTACAAGAACACCTACAGAAAAGCATTGAAGAAATCCATAGAGCAGTCGATCACATAAAAGTATCACTGGGAGAATTCTTGACCTTTGCTCAAGTTGTAAAGGTAAATGCCTCTTACCTCACTGATAACAACCTCCAGACCAGAATTAAAAAACAGCTGGAAATTCTTACGAACTCATTCAAAATCCTAACAGAAACAAGAGAAGCTCTAAACAACTGCAACTGGTCACTGGAGACTTTGGTCCTCAGGAAACCTCAGAACAACCCAGACGATCTTGATCGCTTCGTTATGGTAGCCCGCACGATTCCAGATGATATCAAGAGGTTCGTATCCATCATCATCGCCAATGGAAAGCTTCTCTTCAGGAAGAATGAGAAGGAACAAGAAATGAAGCCGTCAAAAATTAACCCAGAACACAAAATGGCAAAACAAGTCACATGGCCAAGAATAGAAGTAGATTCACTTCAAAGAAATACTCCTCATAAACTAAACCAAAGTCAGGCCTCTTCAGAGAAACCAAAAGAAAATGCCACTGAGGACTGTGATTACGTTCAGTTACAGGTTAGTATAACTCGATTGGAAAGCATAAATATTTTTGTAGGAAAAAAACAGAGTTGCTTCTGATAAATGTACCATTGTTCATAACATGAAAGCTGCATAGCAAGTAATTGTTTCCCCTGAAGTAACAGAAAATCACTGTATTTAAATATTTCATGTAAACCATTTCACATCTGCTCTCATTTTCATTTGTAACAGGCACAGAAAATTATTTTGGGTAAAGAAGTAGCAAGGAAAAGTACAGATTCTAAACCAAAGGTTGAAAACTCATGAGGACTTCTAGTCCCTGATTTTCTGTGCTTGCTAAAATCCAAAATGATTTGTAGTTGGACACACATATCTCTACATAGTCTTTTCTCATAGGTCATTTCCCAGAACTCCTTAGAAATCCTGCTGGAAACCCATCCAAAACCTTTATTTACCTCAGATGTAACAAACCGCTCATGTTCAAAATCATCGAATTTATTTGCTTACATTTGTGTATCATTTGGGCTAAGGCTGCGAGAGTTAGTATTTCGTGCACTGGTATAAGGATTGATCCTTGTTATTGTACAATCTTAATCATTCATAACGCTCTTGAAATCAGCACCATTAAAGATCAGGTCTAAATGCTTTGTACTAGACACTATATAAATTATTGATGTTTACAGCACTTTGTGTGCTATCCATTATTAAAATCATGTTCAGTGGAATTTTTTTAGGCTCAAAATAATACCACTTTGAAATCCAGTACTTGTGGAAAGAGACAATTGTAAAAGACTTTTGGGCTCAGGCAACTTGGAAACTATTAACTAACAAAACTCCCTGTAAGTGCAGAACAATATGAAGAACATAGGATAAATAAACAATCATTGTGCTACCAAGCTGAGTCTCTTTTTAACCTCTTTTTTTTCCCCCCCAGGTTTTGCCATCTGCGAAAAAGGCTGTAATTCAAAGCAGGCAGGACTCTGGAAAGAAAATCGCTCTCCCTGAACACTGTAGGCTGTGTTTCGGTGCGCTTCACAAGGCAATTGGTGTATTTAGTTATAGTCTAAGCAACAACCAGCCACCTGAAGTCTTCATATCCCACAGCAAATTGATCATCATGGTGGGACAAAAGCTGGTGGATTCTCTCTGCCAGGAAACTCAAGAACGAGATGCTCGGAACGACATTCTCCACAGCAGCAGCCAGTTTTGCAGCCTCTTGAAGAATCTGGCTCTGGCCACCAAAAATGCTGCAATACAATATCCAAACGCAGATGCCATACGGGAACTTCAGGATCAAACTGAGGAGCTGTCTAAGTACACACAGCAGTTTAGAGCAATGATGGAATGAAAGGCACTTTTGTGGTTTTACAAAATCTCTGTTATGATTCTCTTTGCTCCTTTGACATTTGGCAGCCAAGGAGGGCAAATGCGGCTCAGTGACACCAACTTTTTCATCTCCTCTAAAACTCCTGGTGGGCAACTCCCTGGCTGTCGGTGCTCTTTTATCAGGTGAAGGTCCACACGACAGCAGTTGCAGAAGAGGAGCTGTAGAATTCAATCTGTATTTTCTTCCCCATTGTTCAGATCCTGCCTGAAAGTGTCACCATCTTAGTGGCTAGCCAGGAATATTTGTGATGTATTAGAGCGAAACTATTTTATTATCGGGCCGATTTCTTATTTCTTCAATTTTTACATAGGTCAAATAAATATATTTTATTTTCTATTTGGGTATGTAAAGTTTCCCTTTAAATTTTGCTGCACAATGTTCTGTAAGTTATGCTGTCCCTTTATGAATTGTTTCTTGAGGGCTTCACTCAAAATTTGTAATTGCAACGTATTTTCTAACAGATCCAAAGCTAACTTTTGTTCTTCATATTCAAATGCAATTGATGTATTACAAGGCAAAATCTGGCAGGTACTATGCGTAGCCTAGATATTAGTGGGAAATGATCCAGGTGATACCTGCGCACAGAAGAAAAACTGACTTGGAGGAGTATGGTAGGTGCCCCATCCCTGGAAACATTCAGGGGCAGGTTGGATTGGGCACTGATGAAACTGATTTAGTNAACTGATCTAGTTGAAGATGATCCTGCTCGCTGCAGGAGTTGGACTGGGAGACCTTGATTGTTCCTCCAAACCTCAACCTTTCTGTGATTCTATAAGTCCTGGCTCCTGACAGAATCCAGGAGGAGTCACCTTGGCCATCGTCCCTTGCAGCCTGAAGCTGCTCAGAGCAGTGCTCCAGCTGAAGCAGAACTGGTTTGAGTTGCTAAATACACCAGAGGCTTTGGAGGAGCTCTCCTGCAGCCAGGGACATTGATGTTGTGTCTTGCGCTGGTGAAGCTGCCGTGGAGCTTGGACCTACCGTTATTGCAGAGCTCTTTAACTTCACCCCCAGATTTGCTGGACCTGAAATACAGCGATGGAGGCCCTGTAACCACCCAGCCAGCCTGTTTGTACACCTGCATTATTTGTTTTTTTTCCCTAATTAATTTATTTTGAAGTTTTTATCTGGAATTTCAAAACTGGGCCTGTCTTGGCAACATCACACCAGTATCTTTGCTCTCAAAATAGACAATTAGCATTGTGAGCAGGTAGAGCAAATTCAGAAAGCGACACTGCTCACGCTTATAGTGTGGCTGTGGAAAAAACAGCTCCATCATCCTCCTCTGTTTGATTTTCACTTGGCACTCACTGTGTTTTATACCATTATTTAAACGTCAAGACTTGCGGATACTTGATAAAGGCAGTAACTGTATTTCACATTGGTTTTGTGGGCTTTTTTTATATTAAACTTGCTTCCTAACAGGCTGAGTGTCTGTGAGTGCCTGCTCTTGCCTCAGCAGCTTGGGATGAGGGCAGGAAAGGGAAGATGCAGCTCGGCCCCTGCCAGCCTGGGCACACCTCACTTGGACATAAACCCCCTAAAGTGGGTATCGAGTGGTAAGTTTCTCAAAAGAAGGAGTGTAAATGCTCCTGCTGAGGAAAGAACTGAGCTAGTAGTGAGCCCAGGTGGCCAAGAAGGTCAATGGCATCTTGGCTTGTATCAGAAATAGTGTGACCTGCAGGTCCAGGGAGGTTCTTCTCCCTCTGGACTCGGCACTGGTGAGACCGCTCCTTGAATCCTGGGGTCTGTTCTGGGCCCCTCAGCACAAGAAGGATGTTGAGGCTCTGGAGTGAGCGCAGAAAAGAGCAATGAAGCTGGAGAAGGGGCTGGAGAACAGGCCTGATGAGGAAGGGCTGAGAGAGCTGGGGGTGTTTAGCGTGGAGAAGAGGAGGCTGAGGGGAGACCTCATTGCTCTCTGCAACTACCTGAGAGGAAGTTGTGGAGAGGGAGGAGCTGGGCTCTTCTGCCAAGTGACAAGGGACAGGATGAGAGGGAATGGCCTCAAGCTCCACCAGGGAGGTTCAGGCTTAACTTGAGGAAAAAAAATTCACAGGAAGAGTCATTGGGCACTGGAACAGTCTGCCCAGGGAGGTGGTTGATTCACCTTCCCTGGAGGTGTTTAAGGTGCGGGTGGACGAGGTGCTGAGGGACGTGGTTTAATAGCGATGAGGTAGCGCTGGGCTCTATCGCAAAGGCCTTTTCCAACCACACGAGTCTTTGATGCAAAGAAATGCAGCGCAGAGGCAGTATCTTCCCACGCCGCCGGGAGGGGGCGCTGCGGAGCCACGCCGACGCCCCCGCGCAGTGGCACGGCCAGCGCCCCCCACCTTGTCCGGCGCGATGGTTTCGCCCGCCCCGCCCGCCCCCTGCCGGTGTTCGCTGTGGAGTCTCGGCGCGGGCCGGAAGCGCTCCGCTCCCCCGGAAGTGGGGCGCGCGGGCCGGAAGCGGGGCCGGAAGCGCCTCGGGGAGCGCGATGGGTTGCGATGGGGGCACCATCCCTAAGCGGCACGAGCTGGTGAAGGGGCCCCGCAAAGTCGAGAAGGTTCGAGGGGCCTGCGTGAGGGCGGGGGGAGCGCGGCCGAGGGCTGTCGAAGCAGCCCTGAGAGCTGGGGCCTGCCCGGTGCCCGCGGCCCTGTCGGCGGTGTCCGTCAGCCGGGCCTGGCGCTTCCAGTGGAGCGGCTGGCGGGTCCCTGGCCTCAGCGGCAGTAGCGACAGCCACAGCGGGGATCCCCGAGCCTTCTGAGGGCCGTTCTGGGCACGTTCTGCTGAGTGTGAGGAGGCTTGGGAAGCTTCTTCGTCTCAGGGCAGGGTATTTGTTGGTAGCTCTCTGGAAGACAGTTAAATAGTGTGGTCAGACCATTGGTGATGTTGGGTATGGCCCTTTCTGTGTTCTACCTGCTTGCTTTTCTCTCCTTTTAGACAGGGCTAGGGTGCTGGATATAAAGTAGTGGGTGGGTGGGTAAATATTGAGAAAAGTATCACAGAAAGTGGTGGAAAACTTAGGCAAATTAAACTTGCTGATGTAAAATAAGTGAATAAAATGTGTTTCCTCCCCTCACCTGCCAGTGTATTTCTGAACCTCAGTCTTTCACGTATCAATATAAAATAAAATTCATATTTTTAGCCTTGAGTTTCAGGTGGCATCCTAGCATCCCTAGATTGGTTTTTTTTGTTACCTTGTGCCTTACAGGAAATGGAACTGGTAGTTGATCCAAGCAGTGACATGTTGTAGATCTAGAGAGAAGTTAGTAGAGAACATGTGAAGAGTAAAAGAGAATAAAGAAGAAAAGGGGCAAGTGGAAGTGGCAACAAATAAGAAAACTGAGTTGGAATTAGGAATGTCAATACCAAGTCCCAAGATGCAGAAGCACGTTCATCCAATAGAGGCAAACCCTAGAAAATGATTATAAATTTCGCTTAATGGTTTTGCTAAAATTATTTTACGTATCAGATTTCAATGCAGAAAGTAGATTTGGCAAGGTATGCAGGAATTTGATAAAAGTTTCAAGTATTTCTTGATTTTATGTTTAAGTAATTTGCAAATATAAAAGCTATTTTAAAATTATGAGTATTTTTCTTCCTTTAGGTTGACAAAAATGCTGAATTGGTGGCAAGGTGGTTCTACTGCGCTCTGAGTCAGGAGAAGTTGCGTCGACCAATTGTGGCCTGTGAGCTAGGCAGGTATGAATGTTTCCATAAAGATCACTATATTAAAAGGTCCTGATTTATAAATACAAGAATGTTATGAGAATCAAACCTTACTACTATAATTTTTTTTATAGGTTGTATAATAAAGATGCCATCATTGAATTTTTGTTGGACAAGTCAGCTGATAAAACTCCTATGGAAGCAGCATCACATATCAAGAGCATTAAGGTAAACAGGTTTTGTCTAATGTTGGTGCCACGAAAGGTAAAACATGCTAGAAAACATCAATTTGCTTGTGCTCTCGCTTTATTAGGACATAACAGTAAGGAAATCCTTAAGGAATATTGTCGTGGCTCAAAAACCATTAAGAAACAGCTAAAGGCTGGTGTTTTTATTTTGCAGAATGTAACAGAACTCAACCTTGTGGATAACCCAGCTTGGAGTGGTGATAAAGAGAGTATCAAAGGTGATAAATACGATGACATCCAGTCTGCACGCTTTATATGCCCTGTGGTGGGATTGGAAATGAACGGGAGACACAGGTCAGTAAGTTGCTGGTGTTTGTTTTTAGAAGCTAAACTAAATACAAGTAAAAATGTTTGAATTGATAATGTCTTAACTCACGCCTTTATGAAGATTTGCCCCCCTGTCAGAGATACAGGACTGTTCAGGAGACAGGAATTGTCCATTCATTTCACCTCCAAGAGGAAAGCTAGAAAGTTAACTCTTTCCTAAACAAATTTATATGGATAATAAAGGAGTAGAGTACAATGTCTGCAGAGAAAAAGTGACTAAAAGTTGTTTGGAGGCTCAATTGCGGGAGGTTGGTATGGGACAAGCAGAATGAAGTTGGATGAGAGGTCCCTTTGTGTCACATTAAGCTGTGCTATCTGTCTTTCTGTTTTGATAAGAATGGAGATAGAATCTGATTTTTATTGGGATAAGGAAGGTCGTTTCCTTGCATTTTGCTTAGGGCAAATTATCAATTTCTTTTTCTGTGTATGCTAACTTTGAGTGTTGAGAGGCCAAGTTCACAGCTTTGAGAGTTGCAAGGTATTTCTTCCTCCAGAGAGTGATTAGCTGGGAAATATTCAGGTGGAACTAAAGAGAGAATCTGAAAAGTAAAATCATTTTTGCCAGAGCCACTTGAGTAAGTTTTAGTCCAGCTGAAGGTGATAGAGAGAAAGGGATTAAGTAGCAACTCTCAGGAAAGTTACGTAATGTGATTGGCGTGTGTAATGGCTTCATATAGTCTTGCAAGAGTCTGAGGAGAGCAGACCACGACTAGGATCACTCATTACAGCTTTGCTGTAGAGCTCGAGTCAGATCAAGGGAAACCAATAAACTCAGTGAAAGGTGGAACCATTCAAGCAGCAGAACTTCGTAGTAACTTCGATTGTGGTGATGATTCCAGAGAAGCCACTTTAAATATGTAGCAAATCACAAACACATGTTGAGAGCTTCTGTTCTGCCAAGATCCCCTTGAAAGATTGTCACAAACCTGTGCTGAATCATACAGAGAATGAAATAA
>WAAB01003402.1:0-25487 GCA_013389865.1 Piaya cayana | reverse complement strand
GGGCAAATTATCAATTTCTTTTTCTGTGTATGCTAACTTTGAGTGTTGAGAGGCCAAGTTCACAGCTTTGAGAGTTGCAAGGTATTTCTTCCTCCAGAGAGTGATTAGCTGGGAAATATTCAGGTGGAACTAAAGAGAGAATCTGAAAAGTAAAATCATTTTTGCCAGAGCCACTTGAGTAAGTTTTAGTCCAGCTGAAGGTGATAGAGAGAAAGGGATTAAGTAGCAACTCTCAGGAAAGTTACGTAATGTGATTGGCGTGTGTAATGGCTTCATATAGTCTTGCAAGAGTCTGAGGAGAGCAGACCACGACTAGGATCACTCATTACAGCTTTGCTGTAGAGCTCGAGTCAGATCAAGGGAAACCAATAAACTCAGTGAAAGGTGGAACCATTCAAGCAGCAGAACTTCGTAGTAACTTCGATTGTGGTGATGATTCCAGAGAAGCCACTTTAAATATGTAGCAAATCACAAACACATGTTGAGAGCTTCTGTTCTGCCAAGATCCCCTTGAAAGATTGTCACAAACCTGTGCTGAATCATACAGAGAATGAAATAAGAAAACATGCTTAATGTACCTAATACTTTCCATTTGAGTCTTAAATTGTGTAAATGAATAAGTGCCTGCTGAAATGTGCTGATACCTTGATCAGCTGCAAGAATTTGTAAAGAGAAAGTGGGCTGTGTCCAGCTAGCCCATTGCAGTATTGTTTCCGAGTTAAATCAGAAATCCAGCTAAATTAGAAAACATATCTTGTAGAGTTTTTCTCAAAAGCAATTGTATGTCTTGTCATCTTTTCTTTGAAGGTTTTGCTTCCTGAGGAACTGTGGTTGCGTGTTCTCTGAACGTGCTTTAAAAGAAATCAAATCAGAAGTTTGTCACAAGGTGAGCTTTCCTTTAGTCCACATTTCCTTTGATTAAAGGCAAAGAGTGATCTGGTAGGTTTTTTGATATATACTGATAACGTTCTCATTCTGTATTTAGAATCAAGAAAGGGCCCATAACTTTTCTAAACAGGATCATGGAGTTCTGGTTGTCATGCTTTCTGGTAGTTAACAATTTGTTTATATCCAAGGCACTAATTTCCAGTATTCCCCTAACTGGTTTACACTGTGCCCTCAGGCTCTCTTTTCAGCTAGCAGATGCGGTTCTCTTTTCATGGCAGTGGACAAGGTTGTAGCATGGATGTAAACTGGGTGTTGGTCTAGAAGTTGTCTGGCAATTTCTTCCCCACTACTGTGAAATTCAAGAAGGCTCTTTCAAAACAAACTATTCTTGTGTATTAATTTTGCCTGTGAGCCTACGGAGCAGTCTTATTAGTCTGCTAAATTGTAAACAGCAACAGTTTCCCAAAGAACTTTGTCAAACAGATGCTATAATGATGCAGTGAAAACATTCCCCAGAGGATGCAGATATCCAGCAGCTCACGGGAACGCTTAACACTCTGTGGAAGTCCCAGGGATGGGTGTCTCACTGCTCAGTTTTCTTCTCAGTTTTTAATTTGACAGCTCATACAAGAAATAGAACAATCCCTTTGCTCAGTGATGTGCAGATCACCAAATAAATGTTTAGGAAAAAATGAATGCGTATAGAGAGTTTGTCTAATTCAAGGAAATGGAAAACCCAAAGATGAGGATTTCAGCATTCTTTGGTTTATCTCAACAGTGTTTACTGTAGTACTAGATTTAAAGGCTTTATGGGATCTAGATACGGGGAGGATGATGCAATCTTTCTATCAGAGATCTCTTTCAAAACAAACATTCTGCCTTGCTGGAAACTTTATGAAGAGCTGACAGTATTAAATATACATATTTATCTGCTTTTACTGGAATTCTTAAAAAGACTGTATAGATACTTGATAAAGGCGCAAGAATGTGAGAGAAAACTGTCATGGGTGGAAGACTTTTAGTAAGGCATCAGTACTAAGTCACTTGCTAAAATGTACAGGATAGAACTTTCAGTCAGCAGGAAAAGAAACAACTTTGCTTCCAGTTGATGGAGTTCGATGTGTATCTTGTAGCAGAAGCCCTGAATATCAGGAATTTTCTGCTCTCTGTTCGTTAGGTAGAGTGATATGTGGCATGGAAATTATGAGTTCAAAATTTGTACTCTTGAATAGGATCTTCTCACCTGTTGCATTTCATTCTCCAACAGACTGAAGTTGAAAGAACAAGCAAGACTGTTTCTACTCTCTCCTTTTGTATATGATAGGATCTTTTAGCTTGTAAGGTAGTGCTAATCTGTGGTGATCTGTTGATTTTAGTGGGCCCAACGTGATTGTATGTTTTGGAACTGCTGTTCTAACTGGCTTCCCGATTCTTGTAAAGACACTCTTTGGTTTCTTTTTGTTGGGGAATCTGGTATTTGACAAAAACTACGCTTTTAGAGATGGTGGAACGAAATAATTACCTAGCAGTGTTGTAGTATCTAACCACATTTTGGGGGTTTGAAAAAGGCACCATTGCCAATTTTTGGTGTTAACTGTACTAAGAAGTTACTGTTGGTGTAGTAGCATGCTAGAGGTAGTTTGGAGGCAGGATAGTGACTGTTGTATCCGTGGTGGAAGCCCTCCTGAGGGTTCAAGCATGGCACTCTGGAAGCTAAGGACAAGGTTATGTTTTAAAACGTAGTTTCTTGTATCACTTTAAAATCGATTTTGGAATTGTTGCCAGAGTCAACAGACTGTTAATACACATCGAAAAAGTACCTTAACTATAAGTCTGTGCCATGTGAAACACTTAATCAAATGTTTAATGTAGATATGGAGCTATCAGACACGTGCCTCAGGCTTTTTGAAATAGAAATTATGTATGTATCTTCCAGATACAAAGTTAATGGGTCTGCAATACCTTGTAGAGCATAACCTTACCTTGAACAAAGTCACATTGATGTTATATGCTCTCTTAGATCAACAGTCACCAAAAGTTAGTAAACATCGGTTACTGAAACCTAAAAGTTGTGATCTAACTACTCATAAAAACCATTGTTCTGTATGCACTGCAGTGTTATATATGCTAAATGCTCTTTGCTTTCACAGTTTCATTGCTTAACTCTCAACTGCTGTTAGAAGTAAAAAAATCTTTCAAGTATCTAATTTGGTTTTGGTCACACTGAATAATCTGTAAAATACTATATCTTAATGATAGAGAAGGGATGCGTTAGTTATGATTATTCTAGGGGGCTTATCTATGTCAAATTTTGTTTAAAGTAGAAAATAATCTAAGGAGGGAGGACTGTGTTCCAGTGATTTCCTGGATTGACATGGATGAAGTCATACCTCAATTATCTTTGAAGAGGATTTTTTGTGCAGATTTTCTTTTTCCCCAGTTTGACTGGTTCAGTTGCTGCAAACCAGCCTTTCCATTGAACTTACCCTTCTAATTCATTTCAGAAGTGAGACACAATTGTTTTGTGTGGTGGTGATGAAAGGTGAAAGCTCGATACTGGATTTGCTGCAACAGTGGTAACAAGGTACATTCCATTCACATTTTGAAAAACAATATGGAGTGGATAAACGCTGGCAGAACCGCCAGTGGATTGAGGGTGGTTTGGAGAGAAATTAGTTATGAATATTGCTGTGATTAGAACATAGCAGAGACCCATTAGCTTACGCAATGTTTTTCAGAACAACTCTCAATAAGCTCAGTGTGAGCATGATGCATGGATTGCTTTTTTTTGCCTTTCCCCTCCCACCCCCTTCTTTATTTCCCTCCATAAAAAAAGCATCTGCAGCAATATTTAGCCACGAGATAAGTCCTGGATTATCCATGAAACTGGGTACAGGCCTTTGGGTTGAGTTTTTTAAGTTTGTGTAAATAAATAGGGACCAGATGATCTTTCTTTTAGGTTAAAGTTCAATTGAAAGAAATTACATTTCCGAGAAACTCATGTGGGAAAATGAGCAGTACAGTTCCAAGAAACTGGGAATAAGTTTGTGTTAAGAAACTTTCATGTTCTATTATTGGGTCATTTTTATTATTCATTTGATATTTTGGAAAAATGCTTAATCTATAAGACGATTTTCCTGTAAAATGAGTTAGTTCTATTTTGGGTGCATGTTGAAGCTTACATCTAAATTTTTCCTAGACGTTTATTTATAATTCATAGTTTCTAGTCGAGTGAACTTATAAGTAACATGATGGGTGTATTTAATTTGTTTGCATCAGAGTTCTTGCAAAATAATTGGCAGTTTAATTGGATTTACTGAAATGAAACTTTCATTTGCATTCTTCCCAAAATACATCTAGGAGAGGATGAGTAGCTTGGAATGGTTTCTCAAAATTCAAGTTTCTTCTACTCTCTTTCCATCAGTAGCACCTAACTAAAGAGCTTTGGAGAGCTTTAATGCAGTGCAAGGGTGGTCATATATCCTCTGTTTCCTTATATTCCCTCAATCTTTTTGGTTGCACAAATGAAATTATTAACTTAGGAGTCCTGAAGAGGAAACAGCAAATCTGGCCTGGAAAAGGGGCTGGATCTTTGTTCTTTATTATTGTTCCCTGATTTTTGCCTGTGTTGTGTGTTGAAAACCACTTCCTCACTTTGCAGAGAGGTTTGGGAAACGAGATGCTTGTCCTTGTTGCTGTTATAATCATAGGATAACCAGGTTGGAAGAGACCCACTGGATCATCGAGTCCAACCATTCCTATCAAACACTAAACCACGTCCCTCAGCACCTCGTCCACCCGTGCCTTAAACACCTCCAGGGAAGGTGACTCAACCCCCTCCCTGGGCAGCCTCTGACGGTGCCCAATGATCATTTCTGTGAAATTTTTTTTCCTAATGTCCAACCTAAATCTCCCCTGGTGGAGCTTGAGGCCATTAGGTGTGATCTCAAATTGCTGCAGACTCTTGCAAGGTTCAGGGAAGTTTTGTTTCCCTTGATCAAGCACACTGGGATTGAAAGATGGCTTTTCACACAGTTTTAATTTGTTCCATGACCTCAAATTTCCCATGTCTCCTTGCCTTAAACTGCCACAGAGACTCAGAAGCAGAGATTTAAAGGTAAACATGGATTGCAGGACCCCTGCTCCTGCTGCTGGCACACACTACATTTTCATCAGGAGCAAAGCCTGAGTGGCACAAGAGTGATGTTGCTATGCTACACAATGAAATTAGAGATGCAGCTGGCCATGAAAAAAAGCCTCAAAAAGAACAGTGAAGTGAATTGCTTGTCGTTTGCGTATCTGCAAGCTCTAGAATTTTAGTGTGAACTTTATTATTCAAACCCAATCTATTTCATAAGACATACAGTAGACATGACTTCCATTTGTGCTCTTAATATTTTATCTTTGTTCAGTCAGTGCTTCTATTTTATTACTTCCGTACCAGTTAGTCCTTGCTGTGGCTGCAGACAGGAGGAATATGTATTTTTCCAGTTAAATAAGTCACTTAAAAGATTATCAACTTTCCCTTGTCTTCAATGAGTTATGGATTTAGGCACGTCATCTTTGAGAATTAATCCATTAGCAGTTGTTGCTGTTTATTTTACTGTAATAAATAAAAGCTGTTTATTTCACTGGCAGATTGGTAGTAGAGTATTGTGTTTACCCTCATGCTGTAATGGACAGAGTGAAGTCCGTGGCTAAAAATGTTAATGATTTCTGTCAGTCTGAACATTTGGTTTGATGTTAGCAAAGGTCAAACATTCAGCTTCGTGTTGAAGTAGTTCTCTTCCTGAAAACGCCAATGCTCTTCGATGGGGATTTGTGCCTGCTGCAGCACTTTCAGCCTGTGGCGTCTCTCTAGGCAGTCCATAACGAGGGGATATGTCGCAGGCTCAAATTTGTTGGCAAACAAATGAGGTGACTCAATAATCCACTGCAGATCCCCTAATCCGTAAACACAAATGTCTCTGATGTAATGACCTGCAAAGACAAATTGAAGGTGCCTGAAAGCAGCAGGAGGCTGAGCAGAATAATTAAAAAAATAGTAATTGCACTCTTTAGCATTATCAGCAAAAATCACTTTATGATTTCACATCGAGCATAGCTGAAATGAATCTGAAGGGTAATGCAAGGGTTTAAACATAAAGGTGAGGGTTTGGGTTTGTCTTTTTTGCAACTGGATGCAAACCTTTTTTTGCAGCCTCTAGCTGCTCTGCCTAATCTGTTTGTATCCCTGTTTAATCATACACTGCTTTATTGTGCTGAGTTTATACCGTTACATATTAAAATATTTCTGCATTATTTCTGTGTGTTCAGCACAATTCTCTGCTTTTTTATTATTATTTAAATATTAAAGGGACTTAACCCAATCTTGATGAAAGTACCTGACAAACGCACTTGTCAAGTAAATGTGGTTGAGGTTGAAAGAGGAGTTGTAAGTATACGGATGCTGTGATGATCTGTGCAAGATACATCAGACGCTGTTTAGATTAAATACAGTGGAGTAATTTGGTAGGATGGTTTGCTGTTATATTTGATACTTCCAAAATAAAATATATATATAACCACTGAGGCACGTTTAACATCTAGGTTAAAGCACAATACGTAATTTGCAGTGAACGCCAGCCAGTGAATCAAATTTTAATTCACGATCAAAATTTACATTACCTTTGCAGCCTTTATGCGAGGTTCCCTCTTGATCTCTCCATTTAATGGCTCTTACGTGTCCTTCCCAGCCTGCATTGGGTGTAGCCCCTGGAGCATCTTTAAAAACAATAGAATCATAGAATCACCAGGTTGGAAGAAACCCATCGGATCATTGAATCCAACCATTCCTATCAAACCATTCCTATCAGATCCTAGGATCTGATAAGGTTTCTTTCTGCTTATTACAGGGCAAATTTTCGCTGCTGAAGGCTTTTTAAAAAGCCTTCAGCAGCAAAAATTTGCCCTGTAATAAGTAGCCACGTTTCTTTACAGGTATTTATGTCACAAGAACAGAAATCATTCTCAGTTTTCCTTCTTTTTATATTCTTTGAGAGCATGAGGGTTTATGTAGCCAAAAAAAAATTACTTTGATTTAATCAACAATTTTCTGGCCTTGTAGGTACCGTTCTAGGCTATAAATAATACTTTTCTGGAATTGAGCTTTGTTTCTCAGCCATCGGACGATGTTACTGTTGGAAAGGGCAGCGTCAAGGCTGAAGAAATGACCTTATTTATGCGACGTAACTCAATTAAGTGGTTGTGCTGTTAGCTCTGAATTAGAGCTTGCTCGCTGTCTGCGTTGGAGACCTCACAAAGCTGTTGGCTTAGGTGTTATTCGTAGTAGAAATAACATAGGTCTTACCGTTTAAACGATTCAGTGTCACCCAGTAGTGTTCGTCCGGGCTGTACGTGTCTCTTGACCATTCGAGCAAATCTTTCGCACGTGCATCGGTCAGTGTAAACTCTACAAATTCTTTAGTGAGTACGTAGTAGGCGCTACCGAAATATATCGTCAGATTGTGCGGAGGTTTAGTTTTCATATTCTTTGTTGGATATACATATGACGTTCCAGGACGTACGTACTCCCTGTAACTGACCCGTGTCCTGTGTTTCACATGAAGTGGTTGGACTACCCCGGGAGTCATATTTTTACCATTCCATTTACTTTTGATGTATCGTATAATGTCCTTGTTTGTTTTAATGGGATAATCTTGACCACATAGGTTAATAACGTAATTCCACTGAATCTTGGATTGAACCAGGTCTCTCATGCAGTTAATATCAGCTTGCAGTCTTGAAAATCCCGCATAAACAACATTTTCTCTCTTTGAGGAAATAAAAATATTTTCAAAGCAATTAACGATGTTTTGCACAGCAGCTTTATAATCTTTCGGTGACTTTTCATCCACGTGTATGCAGTAAATATTCTGGGGCATATAAATAGCTCTCAGTAGCTTTACAAACATTTCCAGCTCCTTGTGAATCGTAATAATGTACGCCAGGGAGAAATTCCCTTCTTCATCTGACAGTGGCCTTGTGATAAAATGCAGAGTCTTCAGAACCATGGAGCAGTTGCACGAAGTCTGAATGCATTTGAGCGGTTTGGGTTGGTAGGTATTTTGACAAAGTTTTCCAATTTTTAAGGCAGCAGTTTTTCCCGCGAAGAGAGCTGAACAGAGCTCGTCTGGGTAAAACCCACACTCTGCTATATTTGCATTAAGCTTTTGTCCATTTGACTCTTCGGAAAGCATATCCTTCAGGTAGAGAAAAGTGTAGATGAACATACAGACAGCAACGCACACTAGAAATCCTGATTTTGTAGCATCAAGTGGGTTCATCTTTTGTTTTCTGGGTGCTGTCTTCTCATCATAGTTTAATTAAATGTTCAGATTATCTGGAAGAAAAAGTGAGATAAAGAGAGGGAGAGAACCTTTTTGACTTTTCAGTATATAAGACATGTTGGTGATGCATTTATAAATAAAGATTGAGATTGCTCTCTTTCCAGTCCCTAAGAGGGACTCCGTGCCCATGCGGATACTGCGGTGTACTCAGCCACCGTAAAGGGGACTTGCACAGCCATGAAACTGTCCTTTCAGGACAAACAAAACTATCCAAAGAAAGCCAAATGGCTTTTTACACTTTTTATGTGAGAAAGGGCAAGCCTAGCCCATCAGATAAAAGTTTCTCCTCCTTTGAGACGTGTGTGCCCATAGGCGAGTCCCGTACCATTTGATTGAGGTCTGGCTGTGGAGCAGGGAAGACGTGAGCACTGTGTGCTAAGGGAAAAGCTGCTGCTGAGATTTCCTTAAGGCCTGGGAAACGTTAAGTTCTGCTGGAGGACCAGAATTCAGTAAATTAAATCAGCAGAAAATTTCTTAAATAAACAAAAGGAGGAAGCAAAAATGCAGTCCACAAAATACACGGGCTTTTGTCCTTATAAAGTCAGAAAATGTTTCTAACTCTTTGAGAGACTTTTTTTTTTCCTCTAATATCTTTGCATTAGGGCTTTGAAAACAGATTGTGTGGACAACACTCTTATTTTTAGCATATGTACATATTGCGAGATAAGTTTACTACTGCCAGTACTAGCATCTAGAGATAACTGTAATTTACATCAGGAATGGCACAGGATTTTTTTCTGTTGAGATTTTTTTTCCTATATATGCCTTGTTGAAAAGTCAGAAGAAGACTGCAGCAATCCTGAATCCCATAGCCATTACTTGAAGTCTTTATCCTTGAGGCATTTAGTATAAAACTTTCCAGAGAAAATTCCACAGCTGGGGGAAGAGTCCACCTACTGCCGTTAAGCTTAGTAGTTAAACTAAAGATTTTATTTTGAAGACAGCTAAATTTATCTTATTTTACTCATTGAATTTGTTTTTAACAAAATTTGTGTTTCTCCTGTAAATATTTCATGCTCTGCAACTGTCAACCTCACAAGGTGTTTGTTGTAACCTAGGATCAGAGAACAAGCATGTTTTTATAATGGTAGCTTCTTTATAGGAAGCAGTTAGAAGGCTCTATGGCTTCATTAGGGAGAAATGGAGAACACTTTTTGGGTTTTTTTAGATGAAAATGCAGTATACATCCCCCTTAGAAGCTTGAAAATAAGAGGGCGCTGTCCTTAAAGTAGAAATGAGGCATAAAATCTATAAAGCACTTAAAATACATAATTTGAATGGAGAAAATGCATACTCTGTAATACCACAATTTAAAAATCTTATTAGGCTGTTGGGAAAGAATGTATTTATCTTACTGTCCTTCCTGGTATGCCCTGGATTTCATGCTGGAAGAATGCCTCTTTTCCACTTACAACTCCACTTTCTGGAATGCTCTCTTAGGTAGAGGGTTCATCCATTTTGCTTCTATGTTCTGTCAGTAGCGCTCTTCAGTCTGCATCGAATGCATAGGCCAGAGAAAAACATTAGGAAATAGGTCCCAGAAGAATATTTTTGACTTCACAGCTCCTAAGGGATGCATCTACACTGGGTAAACAAGCTTGATGTGAGTCCTTCCTCCATTTGAATGAAAAGCTTCAGCAAATAAAAGCCACATCACCTTTTCAATATTATGTGGAAAGGAGGAGAAAAGGAACACCACTTAAAGATGAAGGACAGGATATTTCACAGTAAAAATTAAACACACCAGTGCTGTTGCTTTCTACCATTGCTGAGAATAGATTTGCATGAGGACTGTTGGGGAAGCTAGGGAATGAGAGCTTGTGTTTGGAAAGCACTGATTTTTGTGGACCTGGAGTCCGAAAAACTGTTTTATTCTTAATGAATAATTACAGGAGGAGCTTTGAGTTTGTTGTGAATTAGTGAATGTGATGAGATCTCTGTGGTGCATCACAGGGAAGTTTCGTTCTGGACATAAGGATTACACTGAAGACACTTGGGCAGCTGTAGAAACATTTGGAACTTTACACATGCTCAGAATATAGAACATCTGTTCATCGCAAGTGCTCTTCTCGGGCTTTTTTTCCTTAAATTACATGTTTGTGGACAGGCTGCAAAGGTTAGTTCCCTAGGGAACCAAGCTAGAACCTCTTTGTTTCATACACTGAAATTTTTATTACAGTTCAAGTAACAACTTCCAGGGTTGTTTCCTATTGTTAAGTGTTTTCTATGGACTTTAGCTCTTGTACTGCCTGGCATCTAGAAGGTGTGTTTTAAGTGGAAGCACTGAAGTGCATGAAAACCCCAGTGTAAGGTAAGAAGAGACAATCCCTTCTCCAGTGATAACGTTTCTGAAGGGTGACTGAATAATGAAGCCTCGCCTACGAGAACATAATTTGACATCTTTCAGCCTCAGGACATATTACAAAATGAAAGCATCGTCTTTCTGCTAGTGTTTTACCAGATTTAGAGCTAGAATTGTAGCTGTTAGACCCATTGTGTATGAAATCTGTCCCTATGCTCTTGTCTGCTGTGGAAGACAATACTACCCTATTTCCTCCTACCCTTGAAGAGTGAGATGTTGATCCGTTTCCCAGGCATCACCCGGTCTGTGCCTGTCTTGTCTGTCTTTTGTTACGCAAGAGTGCAATCTCAGGTATTGTCATCAGAACCTCTCTCTGAAGCTCAACCTTTCCTACGTTGTGGAGAGGTTTTCTAAATCTGGAGGGTGAAGTTATCGTAATTTTTTAAAGTGCCAAGAGTAATGTTTGACATTCTTAATAAAAATGTGTTTGTAGGGATTTTCAAGCACCTTTATGGCTGCCTTTATATGGACAGTATTTAACAGGAATTTGTGGTTTTAAGCCTAAACTCCTCCACCTCAATTAAAAGTTGAACTCTAGAGGAAAGTGGGATTATGTTTATTCCTTAAAATAAGCCTTTGAAGTGTCATCTCAGTTCATCGAGATCCCATTAGCTATATTGCTGTGCATTTTGTAGTAAAGAATCATACAATTCACTGTTTCTTCCTGCCATAGGATTTTGGACTGCATCGTTGCACGTCTAAATACTGTTTTGTCTGTACTCTTTGCATTTATTTAATATTAATATTAGATGAAATCCAGTTCTTATGCCTTTGTAATTCAGCAAAGCAAAAAAATTTAAGAATACTTCTTACTAAAAAGGTTCAAATGCATCAACTCCTTATTTCCAAACCTTTTAACATCTGTGAAGTGTTTATGCAAGCAGTTCTGTAGACATTTTGATAAGCAAGTGAATACTCGGTCCTCTAAAAACTTAATGTTAAAATCGGTGGTTTTACTGCTTTTTTTTACTTTATGTTGCTTTTTTCCTGAAGCCTGGGTCAGTGTGCTGAGTCTGCTGCTGTGTTGTGACATGTGTCAAGAAAAAGAAAATATCCTTCATCAAACCAAATTAATACTGTGTTAGGAATTTTACATCATTCTTACTTGAAAATATTACATTGGTATTTACTGACAAATATTAAGCAGGTTTATGGAAATTTACCTGTTTATCCTTTGTATTTCTGTCTGTTTTCCTGTTTTGGGATTCAGGTTTTTGGTTTTTTTCTCTTGCTGTGCTGTGTTTGACCTCATAGCAATTTAAAACAAATACTAGGAAAGCTGTTTAAACTGTTAAGCTATTGGGCCATAAGAAAATTAGCTGCTTTCTACAGAGCAAACCAAGTATCATTTGTATTGTGATTTTTATGATACAAACATCACTCCCTAGGCCTCCACCCTACTGTACATTTAGGACAAAGCGCGGGGGAAATTACCCTTATTACAGATTTGAGTATTTATTAAAGTGAAACGGTCTTTCTGAAGTGAAAATATTTGTCACCTCACAAAAATAAAATATATTACGTTCTAATAAAGGAAAAGGTAGCACCTGAAGTCCTGCAGTCTAATTTATTCAGTCTTACCTTGTACAAAATTAGCCAGGAGACGGCAGCATAATGAAAATAACGAGAGTCCCATTGTCCTTCAGCAGAATTCAGCCAGCATTCTTCATTCTGTCGCTTGTGTGGAGGTCCCGCGTAAGTGAAAGGGGTTAAACATTAACACGAATGTTTTCATTTAAGGTTTCATCTGGCTTCCCGCAACACTTAGTGTATTTATTCTGCAGCAATGCTGTTTAGCTTCAGAAATGTCCTCTGCTTCACAATGAAGAGACTAAACTTGCGCTTCTCCAAATTTACGTGCCCCTCTCTCCCAGACAGCCTGTAACGGACAGAAATCAGACTTTCAGATATGTAGAGTACATTTGCTGCTGTTTATAAATAGTATTGCTTTACCTCGGAGACTTTAACCTCTGCGCTGCTAACAGAGCACGCTGGATGATGAGAACTGGAAAAGAAACGAGCCCTCTCCTCCTCTTCCCCCTCCCTCCGTTCTTAACTGTTTGCCTGCTGAAACTTTCCAATTTGTAGCAAATAAGAATGGCAAAGAATTGCCTGTGGTGGTTTCCAGCAGCTGGAAGTTGAAAAGGTAACATGCAATACCTCCTTCCAAAAGAGAATGTTTACTGCGCTTACTTTTATAAAGGTTATTGCTGGTTTTAATAAGTAAAAAATTAACAGCTTAAATTTACTGGAATTAGGAAGCTTTGGGGTTCTAGAAATGGGTGAGAAGGCTGGTGTATTTTAGACATGTTCAGATAAAAATAGCTTGTCAGTGAGAAATAAATCGAGAAAACCTCAAATTAAGTTTAGGCACAGTTTGCAGGTATGACAGACAGAAAATTATCTCGGACGTTAAGGGAAGCTCTGTAAATAGAGGCAGCAAAGGAAACCCTGTGCTATCATAAAACTGGTATCTACTCCAGAAGACCTTAATCTGAAGGAAAAATCTTTCTGAATTTGCAAAACTGCAAAATTTCTTCCCGCTTTTTATCTCAGCACTTCAAAATGTTGAGCTAAAAATCCGTCCTTTTTTCATTAAGGGATAGTGAGCTTCTTAAAAAATCAGAACTGAAGCTTTGCATCCAACAGTACTGACAGGTAGAAAGCGTTTGCACATGTATGATGCAACAACAGATCGTACCAACTGCACTTACTGGAACCTAGGAAGGTGGGATTGGTTCTATGCCTGTAACTTGCTGTAGGTGAAGTATATTTGGAAGGGTACGGTCTCTGTAATATAATCTGACTGTTGTCATGGCAAAAAAAAATCTGTTTCATTGAATGGAAAAAGGACACAATGTCTTATTTCCCCGTTCCTTGTAAATAATTTTAATTTTAGACCAGTTCCACCTGTGTTATCCACGTGGGAACCTGGATTTGTTTGCTTTTTCAAAATGTAGAGTCCTTTGATATAAACTTCTACTTGGAGCAAATGATCACTTACTTTCGTATGCTTTAAAAAAATTATTGCAGTAATTACTTTTGAAGTCACTGGCCTGTAAGAGGGTGTTGGTATTTCATGCTGTGTTTGGAGAATACCCCACTAGAAGTGAATGTGTGGAGCTTCGTTAGAACCAAAGCAGCTGCCAGTCACTCCTGCCTCAGTATGAAGACTGATTTTCTTTACTTTCTAGACTTCTCACTTGCAAATGTCTGAGATCATAGCAAGCTGGTATTTTTAACAGTAGCTCGTTGAGTAGCAATGGAAAAAACTGGGCTTCTCTCACCCATTTCTTGTGTGTGACTTATTTTTAAGCCTGACTTACTAAATTTGCATCTCTTTCATATCATTGAGCACTTTTTAAACTGCGTTCACCACTTGAGCAGACTGCAGTCAGGGTCAGAGTACAGTCCCTATGTCCTTTTATCTGTTTAATTTTTACTGGAAGTACACGAGTAACCTTTGTTTGAAAACAGAACAGTAATGACAAAGGTAGGATTATAAACTAATCTTGCAGATTAATAGGAAGCTTTTGGATTTAACAAAATAACAACAGAAAAAAACAGGCAAATTGAGTTCTTTGAGAAAAGAAAACATCATAGTTAATGTGCTGGCTTCACCAGATGAGTGAAGATGTGTGCAGAGAAACATCTGTGTCTTCAACCAGCAAACAAATGTGGAATTACCTGAAGCACCACGCATGCATTATCCAAATTAATTTATAGATGTACTTTGAAACTTGGCAACGTTTAATAAATCAGATGGAGGATGATGAATAGGCAAGCCTGGGTTAATGAGTAATGCTGCTTTTATTATCCCTTTTTTTCCCTATAGTAGTAATAGTAGTAATAATAATGATAATAATGCAGAAAGCGCAAACAAAGCAGATTTCCTGCCTAGCTGGTGGGTAGAAAAACTCCCTGGTGCTCTCTGTTCTACATGTAGAGGAATAACACATGAAATGTTGTTCCTACTCAGTATAAAGGAACTGCTCCTATCAGTTGTTATTTCTTATATTACTAAGTTGAAAGATAAATTCTAGAGCAGAGTGGCATAACAGTTGGATCTTAATCAAATGTATTTAGAAAGGAAAATCAGAAAGTTCCTTAGTGTTTTGGTTTTTAGCTGTGAGGTTCAGAAAATGGACAGGATTCTAGGGCTGCTTTGTTTAATCGTGTCACTACATTTTATGCTAGTAAAACAAGATATGCAATGGGACCTTTTCTTTAAAGGAAACTGCTTAATGAAATTCTTTCAGAATTTGCTGTGCTGATTGATAGGAGAGCTGCTTGTAAATGTGGTTATCTAAAGGTCACATTTCACTAGTAAGATGAGTATTTATTCTCCTTTTTTTGAAGAGGGATGCTGTCAATCCGTATTATTTCGTTCAATGGTAAAAACAACTGAGATTTTCCCTTTCACATTTTATGTGAGAAGATGTATTAGACTGTACTAAAATTGAAAGCTATAGGAAAAGGCACAGTGGGAAAGGGAAGGATTGGAGACCTCCTTGGAAAGCTTGAACACAGTATTAATTCTAACAAAGATTCAACAGCATAAAAATACTGGAAAAAAAATACTAGTTTTGTCCTTTTTGATTCTTTTTTTCTTGCAGTGTGGTGTTGCCTTTCAAGAGGAAGATGTGATTATCCTTAATGGTAGTAAAGAAGATGTGGAAGTATTGAAGAAAAGAATGGAGGATAGAAGGCTTAAAAGTAAATTAGAAAAGGTGATCTCTCTATCAAATGGAAAGAGTTCTTGTCTGTAACGTAATCTGTTCTTGGACTCCATAGCTTTTTCAGCTAATCTTTCTGCAGCCTGGAGGATTTACTGAGTAAACTCTGTTGTACTTCAGTAGGACTTTTAAAAGCAATGAGATTGTCTGCGTATTTTTCTAATGGCGTATTGAAGTTGTACATACAGAAACTGTCTTTTGATTAGCAGGCAGTGCTGGAGTTTGTAGTCTGGGGTCTGTCGTCACTGCTGTTCAGACATCTTCCTCAATTCCTTCTTTCAGCTGGGCGAGCAGTCTAAGCAGACCTATTGTGTTTGGAATAGAAAGCACAAACTCCTTTTCATTATACCCATGCGACAAAACGTAATAGGAATAACACGATAGGAATGGTTGGACTCGATGATCCGGTGGGTCTCTTCCAGCCTGGTTATTCTATGATTCTATAAGGAAGATGCAGCTTGCACTAGCATGAAAAATTATTCAAACTCAACATCATATTTACCCATGATGAAACATTTATGATGTATACGCATGCAAACATTTACAAATACCTCGTAATTCAGGTGCCACATAGTGGAAGGTAACCTTTCTTTTTAAATCCACCTGTAAGAGCAAAGGTGGAAGCACCTTGAGAAGCGGTTTTGCCTGTAGCTGAAGGGCACTAGTAGAGTCGAGTTTGCTTTTCCAGTCGTTACTCTCTGCCACCACCTCCTGGCCAAGCTCTTCAGCAACATTTCTATGGCATCTTTCTCCTCTGGCTCTAATCAGATGCTTGACAGCATGGATTCTCCTAACTTTTATAACATTTAAATGTATTTATTGTTTGCATTTTTTAGTTTTTTGAAATACATCGTTCTGAATGTATACTGAGTCATCTTTTGAGATAGTAACATCGGTCACTGTTTTAATACATCTCTTTTTTTTCCAGCTTGGAATTTGTATAATCAAAGCCAGTAATGGGATTCTTGTTCCTGCTGGTTGTTTTTTTGTGGTTTTTAATCCGGACAAACATAATTTAACTTGGAAAATGTGGTCCACAGATGCCTTTAAAAAAATTTAGATTAACTATTTGCATCCTTTCTTCCTAAGCAGTTTTGCAACAAAGGGCCATGTTATTGAAAGTTACCCAGGAGGGACGTTTTATTAACTAAATAAAGTTAAGTGGATATGAAAGCAGGATTATTCTGAAATTTTTATTGAAAAATGCCTTTATTGATAACAGTTAACTGTGTCCTGTGTAATGTCATGTAATTTAATGTCCTGAGATGTGGGTTTGTGAGTATCAGATTACCTTCATGATGATAACATGTGCACACACCCTGCAAAATATGCAAACCAAAACAGCATACCCAGACAGTTTAGTTTTCATCAAATCATAGAATGGGTTGGGTTGGAAGGGACCTTAAAGATCATCTGGCAGAGACACCTCCCGCTGGATCAGGCTGCTCAGGTTTTTGTCTGCCAGTGATCAGAACTGTGATCGGTTTTGGCCTGTGCAGTTTTCTTTCAGATGCCTCCAAGGTTGCCAAGGTTATTATTTTTCCATATAGAAATGATACCAAAAGTGTGGAGCAATGCTGTGAAAGGAGGAATTCCACTGTGTAAGGCGCAGAAATGGTCTGAGTGTAATTGTGTGTCTATCAAATACAAGTCAGGAACTGTACATGCTTTCAGTACCTCACCAGGTCTCTGCTTGTGTTGTTTCAGAAATCAAAGAAGTGTAAGTCAACAGAATCAGCTGCTCAGCAAGATACCGCTGAAGGTAATGTCACAGCTACAAATCACGTGTAGCCTTCCAGCTCATGGAGCAGATTAATAATGTCATTTTTTTAACTTAGTACATTCTGCAGGTCCATCAAAGACTAAGAATGGAAAGGATTGTCTCGATTCCAGTTCTGGGGAAAAGAGGCAGATTATCTTCACCAAAAGTTCAGGTTGGTGTTTAATCTAAATTTGAAAAATGTGAATTTGGAAATAGTTCTTAGAAAAAAATTGTAGGAGAGATCCTTCTCTGGCGATTTTGTACCCTAGTTTTCAGATAATACCCTCTAATCTCAGAGAAGAAGTCTATATAACATGTTTGAAGAATCTGAGAATAGTTGGTGAACTGTGAACAAACTACGTGAGAAGGTGGGAGAACTTCCCTCAGGAATACCTTCCCTGCCCCCTGCTGTCAGTTCTCATAAAGGACAGACTTCTAAAAGTATTTCACTCCAGATGATGATAATAGCTCTTGGATATTTAAGAGCCTAGGAATTCTGATACCATTTGATGTATTTTTCTTTTTCAAGAGTGTAAAACAAAAAAATACGCCTTTTGAAATGTCAGGTGATGGCAGTAGTTATATTGACCAGCCAGAGATTAAGAGGAGAGAGGGAAAGAGAGGAAGAACTGAAGAGTGCCAGTAGCATAGGAATTAATTTGTGAACATGGCAGCTCAAGTTCCTGGACTTGCAGCGTGCATATTCATTCTTTCAAATCCAGTATTTGGTAATTCTTTCCAGATACCTGTTAGTGGCATTAAAAGCAGTGTTCTCCGTATATAAAACGGGTCTGATCTATGATGATTTAGGATTGCACACAGGATTGCTATGACTACATGCAGAAATCACGTAAGTTCATTATCAGACAGGCTCCCTATTAACTGTTCACCTGCCGCTGTGCCCAAGTTAAACTAAGGCTGTAGAGTTCCTGTAGGATTCTATGTCTTCATTTCTCTGCACGAGAGACTTTGCACGTGCTTTTTAAAATGCTGTCCTTCAGCTTTGGAGAAGATTAATTAGTTGTTAATGAAGAGGGGGGTGAGGTGGCAGTAGGTGTTAATACACTGAGAGAGATGGTATCAGAAGCAGAGGGCTGGGCATTTTCCTATCCCCAGTATAAAACGATGCAGACCATTGTTATTGGCTGTAAATTGCTTCACAGAGATTAAAAGGCAGAGATAGATTCCCTGGAAACGGTATGTCACAAGTTTAACTTTTGTCATTTGATAGCTAATTTCTAAACAATACTTCAGAGAGGTAGAATGCTTTCACGTTTCTTAAGACTAGAGTTCAGAGCTGTTTTTTTCACTGAGAGGAATAAATGTTGTCAATGCCAAACTGCAGGGCAAGGGGTTTACACGTGCAGGAAAGAATTCTTCTCTCTCCGAGATTTCTAAATGCATTTTGGGCATAAAATCTGAAAGCTAGATCCATGTTTGCTTTTAGGAACATGTTTGCTGCTGAGTACAATTATGGGCTATATTTGCAACAGCCTTAAAAAAAAACATATTTCATTTCTGTACACATTATTTTTCAGATACTTTTTTCTGTCTATCGAAATACCTCTGTCAGTTGTAAGTTGTGATGCACGCTTCATTCTATTCCTTTTTCTCTGTCAGATAATGGAAATTCGTCTGTACCAGGAAAAGTCAATAAGGCCTCTTCTGCTGCTACGAAGAGATCCATTGCAGACAGCGAGGAGAAATCTGAGGCATACAAATCTATTTTTACAACACACAGCTCAGCAAAACGTTCGAAGGAAGAGTGTTCCAATTGGGTTACTCACACCGCTTACTATTTCTGAAACAATGATGAGCCTGACTGTAACATTCATTACTGCTTTCCTTCGCTAAGGCTTTTTCTTTACAACTGATGCAGACCTTCTGTTGTAATGGGATGTTACCTGGAATTATTCAGTTAGCAAGTTGTTTATAAACTTGTGAGTAACTAATGAACTTGTGTTAATTGCGACTTCTGTTAAATAAGAACTAGATAGCTGGAATCCGTGTTGTGTCAGCAGACCTCGTACTAAAGTGATGGATTATTTGCACAAATGTTTTTCTTCTCTCAGTTGGATGCTGTTATTCTTAGTCCCACCAGCCAGTATCCTCAGCAGTAGGAGGGGAGGGTAGAAGGATCTGCTGGCTGTCATCTTCTATTTATACTTGCTGGAATTATCATTACTTTCATTAGTAAAGAAATTCAAACTTCTTGAAACTTTATAACAGTAAAAAAAGCAATAGTGCTTTTCTTTTATACCAGTTAACTGGGCCCTCAGCAGAACTAGTGCATGTTTTCTAAAGGTTCTGTAGGTATTTTCAAGTAATTCGCCTTTTTATGGAATTTACAAAAAAGTTTTACGACCGTCTTTTTGTACATATGGTTGTAGCCTGCTTTTAGCAACTTGTAAATAATTATCTATAAAGATTAACCTGTAATAGTGAAGATGCTTTTTTCCCAAAATGGTTTTAGGGCTTTTCTTCTTAGGTGTCTGTTTTAAGGTTATAAGAATCAAGTCTGAGGTTTCTTTCATCAGAGGATCAGAATATAGTGGAACAAAAGTATGAGTTTCCTTGCTTTTCTGCTGAAACAGGTAGGTTCTGTTCACCTCTCTGAGGAGGAATTTGACATTTTGAATTCATCAGGTTACCTGAAAATATGAATGTTTTCACAGGGTGAGAGAATAGGAGCAAACTTTTCTGCTTAACTAGTTTTTGGGGAGAAGGATTGGGCAACAGTGTTACGCGAATCAAACCTGTTGGTGACTGATGGAGGAAACCTTCAAGGCTCCAGTTGTCTTCTGAGAATGTTTCACTTTGTGAGGCAACTGAAACGTGCAGCTTTCACACCATCTGTAGTACACGTTTTATTTTCTGACATAAAGTTCTTGACAGTCAAATGGTTGTTTGCTGTTAATTGCTTGCAACAGAACCATGCTAAGCATAGCGCATCACTCAGTTTTGCTTGTATACTTATGGTTTTTATCCATGTGACATTGATTTAAATAAAACTCGCTCATCATACGACCACAACACTTCACGATCAGTTGAACAGATTACACAAATGCTTATTTTGTCAGTGTTACAGCAGAATAACTAAGCGACATGGCCTTGAGCTGCACCAAGGGAGGTTTAGGCTGAATATTAGGAACAAATTTTTTACAGAAAGGGTCATTGGGCACTGGTAGAATCTGCCCAGGGGAGGGGGTTGAGTCACCTTCCCTGGAGGGGTTTAAGGGACGGGTGGATGAGGTGCAGAGGGACATGGGTTAGTGATTGATGGGAATGGTTGGACTCGATGACCCGGTGGGTCTCTTCCAACCTGGTGATTCTATGATTCTATGATTCTTAGCTTTTTTTCCAAGCCCAGGAATCCTTTTAAAATGTTACTATTCCATAATTTACTAGCTGAATATTTTAACCCAATAATATCTACATGAAACGACCAGAGAGAGGGATGGAAGGTTTTCGCCTTTTGCTTTTCCTTTTCTAAAATTAAAACATATAATTTTGGCATAAACTAACCAGAATAGAAATGCAGAAGGTAGGAGGCTTTGAAAACCACTGCGTGATGTAACACGGTTGCTTTTGTGTGCAAAAATGATTAATTATCCTCATAATTTATTTTTAAAAGTGTCCCCACTTATAATCGGCGATAGTTGGAGATTCAAATGCTGTGTTTGTATTTGCATAGGGTGGTCTCCATGATTCAAGCAAGTTGAATGAAACTGCTAAGATTTTATTAGTATTTTGATAGGTATAATTAAAAATTGGCTTGTTGTAGGATTTACACAGTGGTAAGCAGTTTTGTTTTCCAAAGAGGTGAATGCGTATATACATGACATCAAACGGTTTGAGGTTTATTCGAGCTTTCAGGAAGCGCTCAGCCACATTTTATATGCTTGTCTACTAATCAGCTTTGTTCTCCCCATTCTGTATTCTTTTACTCTTCGTTATTACCCTTTATTAGTTAGAGTCAGATAATGAAATTACCACACAGAAAGATATACTGTTAGGCCCTTTATTTGCAGTCTAATTCTATTTTGACAGTACATGTTAAACCCCTATTAGTGTTATATAGGCATGCATTTCTCTTTTATTTAAACAAGTTATAAATCCTAACGGGAATTAACTTAATGCTTTTTACTTAGCTATTACTTTCCTAAATAATATGAGAAAACGTAATAAGCAAGTTTGCTTCCCTTTTCTTGGTAGCGTGTTAGACAAAGTCCAGCCTGCTGACTTGCTAAGAAGCTTTCAGCTCATTGGGGCATAATAGTGGCTTCTTTTTTACAACCAGCCTGCTCATCTATTAAAATAAGATTTTGACTACCGTGATTTGGATAAGGTATGGAATCTGCGCTTCGGTTTATTATCTGGAATTGAGAGTTTGTGCTATGCTGCTTTGTTAGAATTTGGCTTGGTAGTTTACCATCCGGACTTTGCGGCTGGAGTTCTTAAAATGTTTATGGTTTATAGAAGTGTTGTCAGTGACTGATGAGGTCTTTTCCCCTTCCCTTTACAAAAAACAGCTGTGAAAGAATGTGATATATGGTTGGCATGTAATGCAGTTCACCAAAATTGACTTTTGTTAGTGTAAAATAGAGGAGCAAGAACACGACACTTGGGTTGTTGGCAGCTGGATTAGGCAGTTGAGACTGGAACGTTGACTTGGCAAGTTTTAATAGATTCAAGCAAATAGTTTGCTGGAGGATGTTTGCTTTGTTGTGGTTTGCTTTTTGTGGGGGAGGGCAATTTAATTTTCTTTTAATGTAGGTGAATTTGAATGTTGGTGAAAGTTGAAGACTGCAGAAGTCTTAGAATCTGGAACCTGTATTTTTTGAGATACCGCGTAAGTCTCTCGCAGCATCGCATCCATGTGTCTGTGTTCTCATGGCTTTCACAGAACAGTTAGTTCTGTTTCCATGATGTTCAAGACTTGGCTTCTCTTCTGAAGAGCTTAAAAAGGATCCATTTAGTGTCAGTTGTATAATAGGGAGATTTTTTTTTTGTGATGTGGAACCTGCCCACTGAGAACTGGGCTGAAATGCAACAACTTTCTTCCCGGAGCCTGATAATCAAATGTTGGTCATGAAACGTGGCTCAGGTATGCAGGGGTGAAAAGGGAATGTGAAGATGCATATCCTGACTGACAGTCCCGTGAACCACCTGTCTGTGCACACTTGCAGAGCGTCCAGTCCTTTCAGTACCTCTAAAACAGAAAACCTGAGGGTGTTCACACCTTCAGACTTGGCAGAGATCAGCCTGGTGTCAGCATTCAACACTGCAGCTTAACTCTAGTACCAAACTGGGGTGTGATAGTTCATGCTGTTTCACAGGGTGTCCAAAAACTCCCTTTTTTGTTTGCCCTGACAGTTCACCCACTGGTTAGGCTGCCTACAGGCGGCGATAGTTGGAGATTCAAATGCTGGCAGATGCGCTGTGGAGCTGCAGCTGATGCAGATGCACTGCTGCAGCTGATAAACCAAACCACCCTGTGCTGGCCTGTGCCAGAGCTGCTGATACTCTGGCTTTTTGGTTTTGCAGAGGATAATGAACCTTGTAAACCTTGAACCTTCCATGCCCAACATCCTAGAGCTGACAGAGGTCTTGTCTCTTTTTCTGCAAGACCTCTAAGAACAACATGTCTTCAAGGCTTTTATATCTCTGTGAGCTTCAGTTGTAATTAGACAAATGTTTATAATGTTGGTGTTGCAAGGGAGGGTAGAGCAGCCCTGAATCTCCAAAAATTAGACTAAAATCCTTCAGAGAGGAAGCAGCCCCTTGACAGCCATGGGGAAGGAAGAGTTGAAGTGGGAGGAATGTGTAGTATCTGTTCTAGAAAGACTGGAATTTAGTGACATCCTGACGATAAAACTCTCTAGTTGGTGAATAGTAAGCTAGGAGGGATAGAGTTTATTCTGTAAGGAAGTTTATGTTATGTTTTATTTCTCTAGACTTTTTTTTTTTAGAAGTAATCATAGAACTGTCTTCTCTCTAATGGGAATAAAGTTTGAGAGACAGACAGTGGGAAAATCCATGTGGCTTGCTAAGATGGTTGGGAGATTTTATTGGAATCTCAGGAATTCTCTGCTTCAGTCTCCAAATTCTATGCCATGAGATCATCACATGCCTGCCACATTGACCAAAAAAAGCTTCAAGTTCGTTTTAAAACATGATGCTTGTTAGATTAAAATATTTCTTATTCGTGCCCTCAGAGCTAAATTGAATGAACACAATTGTCTCTAAGTGTCCCGTCTTGCTTGCTTTGCAGCCTCGACTGCCAGTTGCAGTTGGTATATTTTTCTCAGGATTCAGAACTGCACTGACCCTGCCAATTAGTTTCTTAGTTGCGTTTAAAAAATAAAAGGGCTGTTTGTACATGACAATCCACAGAGGGTCTGAAATCAGTGTCCTAAAATGAATACAAATCGTAGACAAAAAGTGTTTTGTTGGAAGGCTCCACAAATATGGAACTGATTACTGCTAGACAGCGCAGATTCCCTTCTGTAAGATGGAACTGATAGAATTTCTAGCTGTCAGGAAGGAGCTGTAATTGAGTTGGGTTTATTCTGTTTTAAGCTTTACCAACCGTCAAAATGAGCAAGAGGGATGGAATCCTAACGCGTCTGCAGTTGATGGGAATTCTGCCTGTAAACTAGGATTTTAATCTAAGAACCCATCCGACTGCCCAGTTACTGTGGAGGTACTGCTAACAGTTTCATGGCTGTGGTTTTGTCAAGCATTTTAACTTTTCATGTGGATTAAAATATCTCCCACAGGTCAGTGACAGAACTCCATTAGCAAATTGACTACAGATCTTTTGGGGAGAAGAACAGATTTCGCTATGAAATTCTCTTTAAAATATTGCCCTGCCTGCTCTTTGTAACACGCCCAGCGGAGCTCAAACCCGTGTGTAGCATTTGGGGCGTCTCAAGAGGTTTTCTGAAAAGTTAAGGATGTGAGTTGGTGGAAAAAAACAACTTTTCCCTTGTAGAAGCTTTCATTTGTCAGACTGCACTACTACTGTTTTCACCCAGTGTTTCCCTTCTCATTTGTTTCTTGCATTCCTGCTGCTTGCAGATGTCAGACAGTGCTTTGCCTGATGATGATCAGGGTGCTGCACTCTGCTTTCCAGCCCTGTTTGTTCTTTGGGGCTGATTTGCCTTTGTTATGCAGCCAGACAGGCTGCCCCAGCTGAACTGTCTCCATCTTTCAGGCCACATCCTCAATTTGGTGGCAGTTTTGAGCCAGGGATAGGCTCCTAGCTTGTCACTTTACAGATTAATTATTTTGCTTTCTGTGCGGCAATTGTTAAAAGAGCAGAGTTGTGTCCACAGTGCAGAACATCAGGATGTTCGATCTCTTCTGTATTACTGGTAAGAAGGTGTCCCCCCTCTTCCTTCTCTTGACTTGGATGGGTGACCAGTCTTTTACTCCCTTCTCTCCCATGTAAGTCATTTCCCCACTGTAAAAAGGATGTCTTAAGACTTAATTATTCAATTTGGAGGACAGAAGATGCCCATATCAGGGCGCACAGCGTAATTTGTAAACAGAAAACTCCTCCGCGGGCTGTCAAAGACTGACTTCACTTGGGAGAGAAGCCTAAAATTAGCCTAAAATAGAAACAAATTGACCGTGTAAGTTTTTCCTAAGTCATGAATGTCACATTTTTATGCCATGAGTTTCCTCTTTTTTTTTTTTTTTAATTAAGGGTAATTCTGAGGAATCACTTGGCTGCGATAAGTGGGGTTTGCCCTGTCAGCATGGAAAGGGCCGCGCCGAACGGGATGGGTGTAGCTTTCTTCAACTTGCCTACAAAGCTAAAGAAATGCAAAGCAGCTTATTGCTCAATTATGCTGACTTGGGCAACCGGGGAGGACAAATTAAAAAACAGAAAAAAGGGAATATCTAGTCTCAACCTGGGTATTTAATGGGTCCCAAAATGTGCTGAACTCTTCAGTCTAAATGGGCTCTTTAGTGTGGTGTCAAACAAGTTAAGAAGCAAGGGAGCTCTGCAGAGCTTCCCTCGTTGTTTAAACTTGTTTCACTCATGTTAAGGCTAATGTACATTTATTCAGACTGACAAAGCGCTGAATTTACACAACAGGGATAGTAATAATTAGGTCAGATACTTTTTTTTTAAAATGGCGATGAGGGGGGTGGGAATACTTGACTCTTTGATGCTTATGAATGGAAATGATTAATAATCAGCCTGGTGCAAAGGCTGCATGTGCTCTTCTCGCCCCCAAAGCCCCTTCCAGCCCCTGTCCTGTCTGTCCAAGCAGCAACTGCCAGTCAGGCTTTGCCTTCTGTGTTGCTGTGAGGACTTGGTGTTCCTAATGTGATTA
>WAAB01003401.1:0-13249 GCA_013389865.1 Piaya cayana | reverse complement strand
GCAGCCACAGCTTCCCTTGATAACCTTTCCCAGTGTATCATCACTCTCATGATGAAGAAATACTTCCTAATGTCTAATCTAAATCTGCCCCTCTCCAGTTTATATCTGTTCCCCCTTGTCCAATTACTAGAAGCCTTTATGAATAGTCCCTCTCCAGCCTTCTGTAGGCTCCTTTCAGGTACTGGGAGGTCGCTATAAGATCTCCTTGTAGCCTTCTCCAGGCTGAACAAGCCCAACTCGCTCAGCCCGTCAAAATCCCACTACTTCTTGCAAAATTGCAGAGATAATGGATGTCAGAGCCAGGACATTGGCCATGCTGACATCTCAAAAGACTGAGTCAATTCTCCCCTAACTGAACAGTAAGAAATGCATCCTTCAAACAGAAAACCAAGCAGCATCAGAACTTCTCTATCCCCTCACTCACACTGATAAATACCAGCTCTTATTGTCCCAACACCGAGCCAGTTCCTATGTGCTGGGAATAACCACGGTTACTGCGGTCCTGCCCTACAGCGCAATCACACACCTCCTGCTTCCTAGAACTCTGGTGTAAGTGTTGTCTGTCTTGTCACAAACCCCTGCTCATGGGCCCAGTGCTCACAGCACACAACAGCCCCTGGAAGCAGCCACAAACCACGTTTATTCCCAAGCGCTGCATGCTCCTCTGAGCTCAAATTAACAGTGTTTCCACAGAGACCCAGGTACCCTCTCTAAAAACCCCATCACCCAGCTAGCTCTTCTCCAGGCAGGCCACAATAAGGACTGCTGGGAGAGACAACAGCTCTCTGGGACCACTGTCAGACAACCTGAGGCCAAGAACAACCAGCTCCAGCCCTCAGAACAGTGGGCAAATGCGGTAAATAAAGCAGGCAACTCCTGCTTTGTGTGGTGATATTTCAGTGTTAGGTTTTCTGCCACCATAACCTTATTAGTACTTTGAGCAGCACAGCCTGGAAGTCCCGACTCTTCGCTTCAGGGACCACATGCCAGTAACGAGATCCCAGAAGTTCTAAGGTTAAAACTCCTGTTGGGAAGAAGGCACGAGGTGGCTGGAAGGCAGGTTAAACACAGTTTGTCTTTGAGCAGCATCTTCCCACACCAGGTTGTCCCAGCTGTTTGCTACAGGCCAGCCTGAGAAAAGAGCCCTTCTGACAGCTCCAAGAAAGCCCATCTGCTGTGTGAATGAGTCCCACTGGAAAAAAGGCACCCGTGCTGCCTGAGATGGTTATCCCAGAGTTCTGGGAGCACCCCAGAGAACAAACCGAAAGAGCTTATTATGGTAAGAAACAACCCCAATCCAAACGCCACACAGAGCTGTAAGTGGAAACGTGTCAACAAGCGGTTAAAGCAAACCTCCCCAGCAAGCCCAGGACAAGAGGAGAAGGCCTGCTCGGGCAAGAAATGCCGAAGCTGTGCCAGAAAATACATACCCGTCTGTCGATCTTATCGCCCTGCAAGTTACACACACATTACTAGAGAACCACGAAGCACAACACATTGCAGAGACACCCCCCAGAGCCTGGTTCCCTTCCATCATCCAAGGCTACAGAGCCACGGGCAGTTATACTGCCTCGGATTTCCCTTGGACAGAAACGCCAGAGAAAGGATAACAAGGACCACTGTCTTCAGGTGAAGCAGATGAAATAAGCCATGTGAAAGAACTCAAACTGCAGCACTCTGTCCTCACTCTCAACTGCATGGAGGCAGCTGCTACCAGGGTTAAACCACCTCTGGGTACCACAAACCTCTAGGGAAAAACTAGGTAGGCAGAGCAGAGCAAATGCCACCAGGCAAGGTGGGCCCAGAGGTGAGGGTCACTCGCTACTCGCAAAGCCACAGGTTAACATGCTGAAAGAGTTCAAAACAGCTTTTGGCTTTGAATAGCAGAACCAGCAATGGATCTGTGAGAGCCTGGTGTTTCCCATGTTAACAGTGACAGGTTCAATCTGAGCCAGGCGCTTTCAGCAACGTAACGGGGCTGGAGATCCTGCCACTTCACCCTGTCTTTTAAACGGAGTTTAAGGTCTGGATGCTTTAGGAGACTCTGCCCACTGAGAGCAGACATCATCAAGCAGCAGGAAAAAGCAAAATTTACTGCTTTTCCCCTCTCCATGAGGCACAGAGTGCTTTGAGCAACCCTTAAAACAGTCTGCAAAAGACAGACTCCTCATAACAGAATCATGGAGTGGAGTGGGTTGGAAGGGATCCACAAGCCCATCCAGTGCCACCCCTGCCATGGGCAGGGACACCTCCCACGGGAAGAGGGGCTCCAAGCCCCATCCAACCTGGCCTTGAACCCCTCCAGGGATGGGGCAGACACCCCTGCTCTGGGCCAGGGCCTCCCCACACTCACAGCAAAACATTTCTGCCTCAGTTCTCATCTCAGTCTCCCAAACCATTCCCTTCCCTCTCGTCCTATCCCTGCACTCCCTAATCAAGAGCCTCTGCCTAGCTTCCATACTGGAAGGTGCTCCGGGGTCCCCCCATCAATCCAGCCCTCATGTCCTCCTGTGACACTGCCCCAGGAGCACCGTTCCCCGCGGATGCCCAGCGGGGCCGTACCTGCGAGAGGATGTTGGTGCACTGCTGCAGCAGCGACACGGGCGGGTTGCCAATGCTGGTGGCCAGCTGGACTCGCAGCAGCTGTTCCTTCAGCGTGGCGTTCTCCTGCAGCGCGTGGGCCAGGGCCACGGCAGCACACCAGTTGGAGAGAGAGTCCGTGGAGAAGAGGCCCCCGCAGAGCAGCTGGCCGGCCGACACAGAGTTACCTGTAGCTGCCGCAACGGCCAAGAAGCACAAGTGAGATTAAATCAAGCCACAAAGCCAGCAACATATTTAAGACATCAGCATGAACTTAATCCTCCTGTGACATAGTCCCAGGTGGAATATTTCCAAGTGGAATATTTGATGACAGGAGGATATTCACCCCTGTGGAAGGCTGGTGGAATTAGATGATCTTTAAGGTCCCTTCCAACTCAAACCATTCTATGGTTTAAGCTATGGTACAGTTAAATTTCATCTAAGCAGCTGGGGTTTTGTAAGTTAAGAGTGTCCTCTGAGAGCACATTTTCTTTAAAATAGTGTGTTTCAGACACTGTTCTTTCTTTGAAAATAATCAAGTATTGTGGGAGGTTTAATATATGCTGAGCAGACGTCTCTCCTCTAACCCCCTCTGTTTGGAGTTTTCATCTTATCTGAAAAGCCAAGGTCAGGCAGAGAGCTGGAGCCAGCTCCAAGCGAGCAAGAGTTCCGACTGCTGCAAAGTTTCATAACATGAAAATAAGACCATGGAAAGTAATAGAATATGCATGGGATTGCTGGGAAAATGTATCCATATGCATGTAAATGGGAAATAGACTCTGTTCCAGCTCTTGTCTCATTGTATACAATTGATGGAGATCACTCCCACATGCTGCGCAGGCCTCAGAAAGGATGCTTGCTTTCTAAAACTCCAAAATGAGTCTTAGAGTTGTATTTGCCAGCATTTTCGCTATCAGATCCTCACTTGGATCAGACACTTTATGGCAGGTAGACAGTTTTGCTTGCAAAAGACGTGAGCTGAGGCATTAAAGGTCTGTGCTAGGGCACAGCTCACCCCACGTACCATCAATAGTCGACGGCAGAAGCGTTGAAACAATCTCTCCTTGTCCTTTCTGGTTTTTGTAGAGGAAGCACTGGAAGCAGTAGAGAACGGCGCAGCGCAGCACAAACGGCTGCCGTTCGTTCACCATGGACATCAGCAGCACTACAATCGCAGGCCTGTTCGGACAGGGAGAAGAAGAATCATGAGGACAAAGGTGTGGATGGAGGTGGCTACAGACACACAGCTTGGGCTGCATCCTCCAGGTATGGAAAGAGACTCTGGCGACTCCATCATTTATCTTTGATTTTGATACCAAAGTTCTTCAGTGACTTCACACACACAACAGCAGAACCATTGACACATGACTGCATCGAGCCAGAGTTCCTCCCAACGTTCCCATCTCCCATGAGTCCCCTGCTCCTCCCAGGCAGCTGCAAGTGCCACCTCCTAAGGCCACTGCACCTTGTCCCACAGAAGGTTCTTTTTCCACCCTTCCCCTCCTATTCAGCTGTTGAGAATAAGATCCATTAAGCTGACACTTGTTCCCCAGCCTTAGCACACAAATTCCCCAGCTGATTTCTGGGCTTCTAATCTTTCTGCAGGCTGTCCTCAGGCTGGCAGTAGCTGCTCTCCCCCTTTAAGGGATTTCTCAGCTACTGCTCATTCACTTTTCAAGTCCCACACCAAATAAAATCAGTTCTAGGCCTCCTCTCTGTGGGAACGCAGCATCATATTTATCTCATACACCCAATACCGACTTGAGCTACTGTGTCATAACTCCAAACTCTGAATTCAGACAGTCCTTCAGGTTGGAGCACCCCTGCCCAGACCCACACATTGTCATCTAACACGGTTAACCCCTCATCTTCCTCTACCTTGGTGGATTGGAAGGTGCATTTACAGAGGCAAAGTAGTCTTGATTCATCTGGCATCCTCGAATGACCTCGGATACAGTGTTAATGGTCTAAGGAAAGGGCAGAGAAGAACATTAAATGGACAGTTCAGTCTCAGACACAATCTACCACCCAGGTCACTCAAAATTGCTCAAGATGACCCTGACGGCTCGGTATCAAGAAACCCACAGCAAGTCTCAGCAGGGAGACTTGGTCAGTAAAACCATTTCAAACAAAATCCTGCAGCGAGCAGCAGTGCAGTGAGCTGAGCAAAGGTCGGGGCCAGAGAGCTCCAGTTACCTCCATCTCCAGTTTGTGTGTCAGAGCAGTCCTGCTGTGACAGCCAGTTAAACTGGACGTATCAAGAGAACTGGAAAGAGGCTGTGCTGAAGGAACCAGCCTATGCTCATTGTGAGAGGGAAAACTACACTGAGACAGGGCCTTCCAGGAGCTCAGCAGCCCTCATCAGGGGAAACCTGCCGAGGCAGAGCAATTTTGGGCTCTCTTAAAAAAGAAAAACGAGAACCCTGTCCCCAAAACAGGGAACAGAATGAGTCAACTCAGCCACACCAGGATATGCTGGAATCTAATGTTAAAAATAAGCACATCTGAACACTTTCTGACTGCAGAACGTAACAGAAAACCTTCTGTCCTGCCCACACAGGAACCTGACCTCACTAGTATCATCTCAGCCTCTGCAGCAACTGGTTATCCCCATGGACTCCTGTGTTGCCCCCAACCCTGCACCCATTTGCTCCCACTTACTTCTGTCAGGATGTCAGCAGGAACGCCGGTTGCCATCAGGATGGTGCAGAGCTGCTGCAGGAGCCCACAGTGAAACATGGCCTTCTGGCAGCTGCTGGTAGCACCAGGAGGGTTGGTGGGAGACACGAGAACCCGCACAAGCTACAGAAAGAGAGACAGAACCAGAGGCCTTATTTCATTCCTTGGGAGGGTGGGTGGAAGGGAGGACACCCAGCAATCAAGAGCCATGAACCCACAGGGAAGGCATCGCAGCCATACTGAACTCATACAGGAGAATCCCTCACATACAACACCCCTAATTCTGTGTTTAGGTCAATGCGCTGTTACCTCTGACGTTACATGAAAGGACACTATGCAATACAGCAGCTCTCCAGTCCCGTGAATCACAGAATCATGGAACGGTTTGGGTTGGAATGGTCCTCAGAGCCCATCCAGTGCCACCCCGGNACCCCTCCAGGGATGGGGCAGCCACCATTGCTCTGGGAAACCTGGGTCAGGGCCTCCCCACCCTCATGTTGAAGAATTTCTTCCTAATATCCAATCTAAATCCTTCCCCTTCAGATTTAAAGCCATTCCTCCTTGTCCATCACTCCAAGCCCTTGCAAAAAGCCCCTCCCCAGCTTTCCTGGAGCCACTTCTGCACCAGGAGGTTGCTGTAAGGTCTCCTTGGAATGGCTTTAGTTAACCCTGAGGTACTGACAGTGCCTGGATTTTGCAGTTAATGGTTACGTTACACTTCACTGTGAGGGAGAGGAAAAAGTGTTGATCTTAGTCCCTTGGAGTGAGGTGAAGCATTTTACCTGCAGCATTAGGTGGAGATTAGTGACTTTCTGTGCCGACCACCCACAGTTGTCATCTCCAACCTCAAACCAAGGCTTCATACGCTGGATGTAGGAACCTTCTTTGAAGAAATTCTGATTGGAATTGTTGTTCTTCAACAAGTTTTGCAACAGGAGGAGACAGTCTTCTACCACTATTCCTGGTGAGAAAAAAAAACCAATAGATCACGCAGAAGATCACACACAGAACACTAACTGGCTCCTCCATGCAGTGAGTATGTTTTAGATGGAGCAGAGCCCACATGCCTGAGCTCTTTATTCTTAAAAATCATATTTGGAGGATGAATTCTGAACCTCACACACTAACAATGAAAGGTCACTCTAAATTAAATACAACCATGTGGATCCAGTGTATCTCTGAGGAAACAATAATGGCATTTTTCCCACAAGTCTAAGGCAAATCTGTTATTCCCTAATAACAGAGGATTTGGATGAGTTTATTCGCTCCAGAATGGAGCCTCAGCCCAACAAAGCCTCAGTACTGCTTTGTGTCTTGAAGCACACCAACTGCAGAGCTGAGCTACTGGATCACATGTTCCTTTTTAATCATTGCATCTTCAACTCATTTCAAAGCTACTTTGGGGTTACTTCAGTGCAGAAGCAATTCTACAAACTAGCCCTTACAATGAGCCTATTCCAACTCCTCTCCTTGGAGCTGCAACTGCTTCATTTTTACCCTCAGGTTTTATTAGTACTGAAAAAACACTGCTGACACTCATCAACTACATGCTCTGCGAAGGGAAAACCCTTCAACAGCTCCGTCCAGGAGAAATCCCAAAAAAGGCAGCCGGCTGCTGCTGTGCCTCCAATTCTGGTCTCGGCAGCACAGAGCAACTTAATCCTTGTGCTGGCAGTGTGAGACTTGAAAGCGTGAGAGCAGAGCCCAGCTGTCACACTGCCCTTCCCTCTGCCACGCCACAGCCGCCAACCCAGCTCTCGGCAGGGCTGCGGGAAGGGACACATGGGGACCAGAGCACTCTTAGCAGTTAGGGATTACATACCAAGTCTCCTAAATTTATGAGCCACCTAAAAATAGTAGCTCTGAATCAAAGGTTTGCTTAATCCTTCCGTGCTGGCATACCTGGACTGTCAGCTGGGAGAGACGCATTAATGGCTCCTGCAGCCCACAGAATGGCACGGAGCAGCAGCCTGTTGTCACTGAAAAAGGTCCTGTAACCAGCTACGACTTCTGGGAAACTTGTAAGGTGTTGCTGATTAAATAAAAAGTACCTAATGCTGCATTGGCTTTCCTCACTCCCAACAGGTTAATGACTTGGTGAAGAGCTGGCCAGAAAACTGAAGTTCTTAGTGGTGAAACTCAGCAAGCGGTTGGTTCCAGGCACCCGAGGATCTCACAGGAGGAGCACAGACACCTAACGCGTAAGTGACAAGTGCTGCACACGCACCTCGCACTTACACTCCGAGTGTGCACAAACACAGGCCTAAGCCAAGCAGAACACACACTCATGCTCACACTCAGAGAAATTAACTGATGCTTTAACTAAGCAAGGCAACATTAGTTTTCAGAAGCTGCTGAAGCCCTGCCTGCTCTCTCAATCTGGTTTTGGTTGTTGCGATGACCATGCCAGGTGTTTTGATCCACCTATCACTGTCCCAGCAGTAATTGCACACTGACAGTGACCCGCACGCTGTCACCAAGCAGCCTGTGCGGCTCTAGGGGTAAGCCTGAGCCTCCTCCGTACCTCCATCGCTGTTTCCTTCTTCTGTTACGATATCCAGAAGTCTCTCAAAGGCATTTTCAAAGGCAACAATCTTCTGTATGGCTGCGTTGCTTTTTGTCAGCTGCTGTAACAACAGGACTCCCTTGACAGGCAGGGGGAGAGAGAAAACGAAGCAGTTTTACTAGAACTGCATTGCTTTTCACATGACACAGTCCTTAGGAGGAGGCTAAACCAGCAGCATCATCCTGGGCCAGTCACAGACAGAACTGCCCTTCAACTCAGCACATGTAGCTAATCCCCCTAGACACCACACAATGGTCTCTCCCTGAACTTCAGAACAGGAGAGCAGTGCTGCTACAACAGGATTCCAATATGCTGCACAGAGGAGAGGAGGGACCTGTAAAGCAATTCATTTTCTCTGAGCAGCACCTCAGAAAAGCATCTCAGCAATGCTGAGTCCACAGAAGGGATTGTGCCCTTGTACTCAGTGCTGGTGAGGCCTCACCTCGAATCCTGGGTTCGGTGTTGGGCCCCTCGCTCCAAGAAGGACATTGAGGAGCTGGAGCGCGTCCAGAGAAGGGAACGGAGCTGGGGAAGGGGCTGGAGGACAAGGGATATGAGAGGTGGCTGAGGGACCCAGGGCTGTTTAGCCTGGAGGAGACTGAGGAAAGACCTCACTGCTGTCTCCAACTCACCAAAAGGGACTGTAGTAAGGTGAGTGTTGGTCTCTTCTCCCAGGTAAGAAGGGATGGGATTAGAGGAAACTGCTTGAAGTTGTACCAGGGCAGGTTCAGATTGGCCATCAGGAAAAATGTCTTCATGGAGAGGGTTCTCGGCACTGGCAGAGGCTGCCCAGGGAGGTGGTGGAGTCCCTATTGCTGGGGGGGGTAAAATCCAGGCAGACAAGGTGCTCTGGGATCTGATTCAGTAGTGGACAGGGATGGTTGAACTTGATCTCAAAGGTCTTCACTAACCAAACAATTTTACAAGTCTACGATTCTATGATTATGCGGTGAGTTATTAGAGCATTTTGGTGCCTGATGAGTAAAAAAGGACTGAATTGATCCCAATGGAAGGCTAAGAAAACCATCAGCTGACACACTAGAAAACCCTGCACAGGGGCCAGTGTTTGCATTAACCACACAGCAAGTTTGCCTTGTCAGTCATGGCGAGGCCTCCCGAAGCCCCCTGCCTCAATCGAGGAACTCAATATCTCCAATTGCAACCATAATCGTTCCATCATCCATGCTCGTTTAACTTACTCCGAACTCAGCACAAGTACTGAGCAATTCAGCAGTTACTGTTTATTATGAGGATAAGCAGCCTTTGTTTGTACTTACATCATTCCGTATAACCTCCCTCGAGTCTGCTAGTAAATCCATGAGTCTGGAAACACCTGCAAGAATCACATAAAAAAAGAGCATAATGAAGGGGCAGCTTGGTCATGCTGGAGGTCTTGAAAACACAATGCTTGAGACTCAGGTTTATAAAATACAACTGCTCACCCATAGGGCTGACAAGAATTATCTGCTGTACTTGAGGTCCCTGCTGCTTTAGAAGTGATGTCAGGAGCTTCACTCCAGGCCAGCGGACATGGAAATCGAACTCCTGCAAAGATGGAGAGGAGCATGTTAAGTAATAAATTCCTAATTTTCCTTACTTGTAACTACAGTCTACGAAACCGTGCTCCTGACAGGCATTTCCACCTGCTGAGGCTGAAATCCAGCACGTGGGAACTAAGCCCCTAATACACTGACTGATTAATGCCCCCACGCGCGTGGTACAAGCTCCATGTGGGAAGAGTAAAACATCATCTTTTTACTGAGGATGGGCTAAAAAGAGGAAAAAACCAACAAAAAGATAGATTCACGTTGCTCTTTTTCTCCCAAGTGCAATCATATTGTTAGTTTGGAAACAAAGTTTACAAATTGAGAATAAAGAGGCAGACCAGGAGAATAAAAGCACTGGAAAAGGAGCTGAACATCTGATGTCCATGGAGAGTTGTCAGCCTCTCCCCTTGAGCTGTATCTTGGACATCACAGTCTCACTGGCAGTTAGTGAGCATCCAAAGTTATCCTTGCACAAGTAACAACAGTTTGTGCCTGCGGAGCAGTAACCTTCACTGTTTCCAATCAAACATCTATTGTTACCCTGTCCCCGTTACCCAACTCCAAAAGCTGCTCTGTGTTCATCCAGGTCACAGACCTCACTCGCCTCCAAGCTGACATTCCCCATGTCCCAGAACACCTCACATTCACCATGGGCTTTGCTGGAAAGACCTAACGCAGCTTTATCCATGCAGAGAACCTCCCTGTACAGCACAAACCCTCTCCCAGCATTCCAGGGATGATCCACTCACCTCCACAAGTGTCAAGAGGAGCGTGACGTTTTCTTGCTGTTTAATGAAGATCTCTGTGAACTGACTTCCCAAATCATCCACTTGTTTTGGTACGTTTTCCTCTGTAACAGTAACACAAGGCATTACAGCACATGACTGAGAGAACTCTGAGGCCTTGTGATGTCTGTTCTTACTGAAACAGGACTCTGGGTGACAAAAAAGTTTTGAGTCTCTGCTGTGATGTTAACTGAATTATCTTCAAACCCAACACTGACACGAACACCACACAAACAGAAAACCTACACTATCCTGAACATAACTCCTGCTGAGAAGTGTTTTATTTAAAAACAGGAGGGAACCAAGGATCTACTGAACAAACTCATTTCAGCATTAAAGGAAACTAATCCTATTTCTGTGGATCCTTCCAGTACCTGAAGGGGCTGGGGAGAGACTTTACAAAGGCGTGGAGTGACAGGACGAGGGGGAACGGCTTTAAATTGGAAGGGGGCAGATTCAGACTAGACATTAGAAATAAATTCTTTACAGTGAGAGTGTGGAGGCCCTGGCCCAGGTTGCCCAGAGCAGCTGTGGCTGCCCCATGCCTGGAGAGGTTCAAGGCCAGGTTGGATGGGGCTTGGAGCCCCTGATCCAGTGGGAGGTGTCCCTCCCTCATGGTTGCACAAACAAAAAAAATGATGCCAAAGTGTCCCACAAAGCATACAAAGGGCATCTCTGTTGGCATCACCGCTGTTTTTCTAGCCCGAGCGACAATTTACAAAGCTGCTCCACAAATCAGTCCTGTACGGCTACCGCTGGCTGGCACCTAATCTGTTTATTTCAAGACGGCATTCCCGTGGGCAGCGCTGCTTGTCAGTGGTCACTAAAAGCTACTCTCAACTGATGGAAGTTGTTCTCTTGATCTGAGCCCTGTGCACATCTAGACTTAAAAGTGATTATGGGTGGAGTCTGATGGCAAGATCCATGGTGCACGCACAGAAGAGAAGGAGCACTTCCACTTGGCCTTCTCCTTTCTGTCCAGCTTCTTTCTCTCCTGTAATAAATGTACTAAAAGTAATACTGATAGGGAAAAGGGAAAAGACAAAGGTAACTTTAATTTGTCCCTTTATAGAAGAATCCTGTACATCCTGAGGCAGAGCCCAGCTTTTTGGCTGTACAAAACCTGCAGCAAGGATTTTAAGAGGCTGCAGGAACAGTGTGTGCTGGCCAGGTGCTGCCTTAGCAAAGGTGCCTTTGCCTGTCATGCAAAGACCATAGCTGGCATTAAGAGGAACCCGTAGTTCAAACACTCGCTGTTTGCAGCAGAGATTGGGTAAAGGACAAGATGTTTGGTCACAGCTCACAGAAAATTCCAAGTGAAATAAATAAAGCCGGTTTAAGAAAGGAGAACGTACAAGGTGTTAGTGGCAGATTACAGCAGAAGCGAACATTATTAACATGCATTGCTTGAAAGAGACACTGTGAAGGACACTCATGTGCCTGTGTCCAACTTCGGGGCTTGTTCAAAACAGAAACTGTGAACTTTGCCCATTAAATCCTACCCATTCTGTGAAGCCACACGCTTCTGTTACATTCCAAACAAGAACCGATCACTGTTACAGTTCCCGGAGATCAGCTGGCATTCAGCAGGCCCAATTCACACAAGAAATGAAACTGGGAAAGCATTCTGGCTCCAAAGAAAATGTCTAGAGCAGAAAGCGCACAGCTTGCACGGTGCAAGGCTTCACAGTGTCTTTTTAAACATCAGCAAGCATTATGGGAGTCAACAGCAGGCAGGCCTAAAGCAAAGTGCTGGGGTAAATAAGTAAAGGTTTTACCTTCGGAATCATCTGTCAGCATAGAGAAAAGAAAAAGAAACAAGAGAACAAGTTTACAAGTCAAATAGCTTTCTGATCAGCACAATGGTAGCATAAGCCCCATTTTTCCAAGCAACCACCAGAGCTTTCTACGGCAGCAGTCACTCCATCAGCGAGTCACTCAGGTAGAAGCACCCTGCACTCTCCCAACACCAGTAAGCGCGCACACGCGGCCCAGGCCTGTCGGTTCCTTGCTCATCCTAAAACTGCCAATAATATTCTCATCAAGTCTGTAATCCAGGCCACTCCCGTGAGCACGGATTCACCAGCACCATACAATTCTCATCTTGTTTTAAATCTCTTTCCTGAGGATCAGGCAGCTGGATGAGCAAGGAAAACTGGTGCGAGTGAGCACAGTGACAAGCAAGAGATCCAGTATTACTTTAGCACAAGCTGCGTGCAAGATTGTTAGCACTGTCCTAACAGCCACACAAAGCACGTCTCGGCCTTATCAAACCATGGGGATTACAGTGTGTAATCAGAGCAAAACCACTATGGAAAGGACACCCCAGTTAACACAACTGCCACCACCAAGTGTTTACCTTGCTCCTCCTCCTCCAGGTCATTCGATATGACATTGTAGAGCGTGTCCAAGGCGTAGCCAATTATTTCGGAATCTGAACTGCAATGAAAGAACCACTTTTCTTTAGTGACTGATCTCCCACCACTCCTATGGCACTGCCCAGGCAGCAGATGGCTGCTGACAGACGTTCTGTAACCCCACGTAACCATGAGCTGTCTGGACCCAAAAGGAGTCAAACTCCTCCTCCCAGTTCCATTCCCTCAGGTGGCCGCAGTCAGAAAGTCTGGTGGCGCAAGGTGACACAAGAAGCTTCGCTGGGAGCGTGTCTTCCATTTCTTGAGGCACTCCTTCGATCCTGCTCCTCAAATATACCAGGAGAAGTCTCAGGGAGGGATTCAGACCCCTTCCCAGGAAACCACTCAAGGAAGGTGCAGACAAGCTCCAGCACTGACCCAGAAAAGACCCTCTCAGCTACCCCGTCAGCGAGAACCAGGGCCAAAACATTCCACGTGAATGCAACGGTGACAGCTGCGGATTCTCCAAAGAGGCCAGCCTGTGTGTCACCAGCTCACAGTACACACTGTCACTACAGGCTGTGGAACTCTGGGCACCCCAGGGAGCTGCGGGGCAGCCAGTCCAACACAAAGCACCAGCGCATCTCCTTACACCAGCTCCTCTCTCCCTAAGCCCTGCTGGAGGAGACACTCATGTCTGTGTTATGCAGACCGAGAAGCTTGCAAGCACTGGGGGGG
>WAAB01003400.1:0-13287 GCA_013389865.1 Piaya cayana | reverse complement strand
CAAGCTTTTGTGGACCTTGTAAGATATAACAGAACATTACACTAAGGTATTTGTAATGAATATTGCATCTTGAGTCAGGTAAGTGTCTAGCAAGCAACTTCTTGTAGATCCTGAAGGAATGATTGATTGAAATTATTGTTCTCAGCTGCATTTGGTAACATGCTGTGCAACTACAACACTGTGACAGGTTGCATAAGTGCTACTAGACTGCTTCAGTGAACTCAACCAGATGAACATATTAGCCTTTCAGAAGTGATTTAAGTTATTCTGCAAATACAGCCTTACAACTCTGCCCTTTACAGAAGGTTTGGGTTTGGGGTTTTTTGCCATTGAAATACATTACACCTGTAAACACACAGATTTAAGTTGTATGTTTCTCCTCAAATGAAGGCAAATGCCTCACTTTACATTCACAGTCAACAAAAGGAATAACCTTTAACTGAAAAAAAGACACTTCTAGTAAATTGGTCCAATACATTTTTATTAGTTAAAAATATATTTTTGTAAGTAGAATTTTAATCAATATAGTCACAGAATGTTCTCAAAAGCGGACCATGGCTGCATATAAAGGTATTCCAAGCATATAAATCTAAGAGGAAATTAACACTCTGCAAAAAAAAGTAAACCACTACACAAAGAGTTGTCTTATAAAGTTTAAAAGTTTCCTGGTGAGCATCTATAAGTACAATTTCAGGATTTTCATTAAATGGAAAGACAGGAGTTGATGTACCTGATGGAAGATGAACTACAAACATGCTAAATCTCTTATTGAAAAATGCAAACCACATTTATCTGTTGATTCAAATAAGGGAGAACATCTTCGGGTTTTCAGCATTCAGTTGCAAATAAATTCCTGTAAGTTGCTAAAAAAAGTGCTGGAGGGAGGGTAATAGCTGGAGGTAAAAATCAACTTAGGCTGCAAATTCTAATACCTGCAGAAACTGTAGCAGGAATATATCACATTCCTGTGACCCAAACTGTAATCAGATCATCCAAGGCAACTCTGAAGTATTTGTTGGTCCAACTTATGTTTGTCCATGAGCTTTCTGCAATCAAAATAAGTCACTATAAAAGCAGTGTTCCGCTTCTGCCTCTATGACTGATATTTTTAGTCCAAAAATTGTGCATGTTTATCTTCAGCCTTTATTATTCTTCAGAAGCTGGAAGGCCTCTTTTCCAATTGACAATTAAAAACACATGAACTTATCCCTAAGAATCAGAAAGCCTTAGCAGAAGGGAAGCCTACACTGCAGACAAACCCCTGCTTTCACCTGGCTTGTTTAACATATCAGCATCCAGTGTACTAATCATAGAATCATAGAATCACCAGGTTGGAAAAGACCCACCAGATCATTGAGTACAACCATACCTATCAAATACTAACCCATGCCCCTCAGTGCCTCGTTTACCCATCCCTTGAACTCCATTCAGTCTTAAGTCAGTACTTAAATGCCATTCAATCAAAATGTGAAATTGCTCTTACCCACCAGACCAAGTGATGCTGAAGAGAAATTGCCAAGAGCCAGGAGGCCAGTTAGAACAGTGCCAGCACCCTTACCTGTTTTCAGTTAATTTTCATCCCAGTAGCTGGCATGGTGCTGTGGTTTGGATTTAGGATGAGAATAATGCTGATAACACACCAATGTTTTAGTTGAGGCTGAGCAATGCTCACACCAAGTCCAAGACTTCTCAGCTTATCACACTGCCCTGGCCAGTGGGGACATGGAAGGTGCTAAAGAAGGCCAGCACAGCTGACCTGAATGGACCCAAAGGATATTCCATACCAAATGACATCATGCTCAGTATATAAAATCAGAGAGTTGGCCAAGGCACAGTGACTGCCCAGGGGTTGTATGGGCGTTGGTTAGTAGGTAGTGAGCAACTGCATTGCGCATCATTTGTGTATTTATTATTTTTATTTTCCTTTTCTGTCCCATTAAACCGCCTTTATCTCAATCCACAAGTTATAGAGTTTTTTTCCAATTCTCTCCACACTGCATGGCAAGAAAGTGAATGGCTTTGTGATTGTTAGCTGCCTGCTGGATTAAACCACGACGCTTATTATGACAACTGATTAAGACAAACAGGCAAATCCAGACCTGTGTTTTATTTATTTGAGTTAAAGCAAGGGGAAATGTCAATGATTCCTGTGCTAATTGGTGACATACCTTCACAGTCAATTTTTGGTTAGTGTGTGAGACACACAGATCAGGCCCTATGCTGAAATTGGCACTCACACTCAGCCCTGGCAGCAATGTACAGCACTCTACTACAGTGCTACCTATTCTTCCAAGGCCTAAACAGCATGGCTAACCACTTGCAAGTCAGATTTTACATTGTACATCTTTATATTTCAATTTAATCAAGCTGTTTATATTGTTAATCTCTAAAACTCTTACTCTAGTATCATTAAGAGAAAAACCAAGCAAAAAAACCTCCCTTAAGCAATGCTGCTTTTTACCTTTAAAAAGTTGGGGGTTTGACACATAGAGCAATAACCTATGTCTTGGGGTAAAAAAACTGTGTAACATATCTCAGAAGTTTCTCTTCACCATTAGCCTTCACTACCCTGTTCCTTTCCCCAGGAGCAGCTGAAACATCTTTCCACATCAATAATGCCCTTGCCTGATTCCCCCATCTTCTGTAGGATTCAGCACAAGGCATTTCATATATCAACACCTTTGATATATACTATATATATATACAACCTTGAGGAAAGGCAAAGGAATCACACATAATAAACAAGAAAATGTATCTTCTGTCACAGCATTTTCAGCTACACCGATGATTTAGTAACACCTTTGATAGTACAAGCTCAACAATAACAGCTTTTACTCTATTTTAAAAACTACGTTAAGATTATAGTTTGCAATCAAATTTCATTGCTTTCAAAAAAAACATCTGCATAAATTCAGAGCCTCTGAAGTTACTATAACTGCCTAAGTGCCTCCACACAGGTCTATCAGTTTCAATCTTCTTTAGGGAATTTTGCTACAAATGATGCACATCTATTTCAGGGAATCAATCTGTAACATGTGTAGTTATGAGTTTTGCATGTGTCAAATGGAAGCCAGACCTGAACTAGGCACCACACATGGCTTTGCCTTGCTCTCAACTTTGATGATAAATGGCTTCAAAAAAGCCACTGCAAATTTGCATTAAAATGAGGCTAAGAAAATTAAATACAAGAACAGTATATTATTCATTATGATACCTAATACAAAATGTACAATTTTAAGAGCAGGGCTCCAAAAGACAAAGTTTCCCCATAAATGCCTTGACCTACAGAATGTGAGTGTCATGTTGGTGGTTTTTTTTAGTTGTGGACTTTTTTTCATTTTGAACTTGAATTCTTACATGAGAAGTATTCTGCTACACAGTAGAGAAATGAAGACTGATTGCTGAGAAAAACACAGAATGAGATTTACAAACCACAGCGTACATGCTCTAAACCCTTGAAGCCACTGACAGCTGGCAGCAGCCCGGTGTGGGTGCCCAACTTCTCCTGACAGAAGGAAGGGAATGGACATAGAAAATACCAATGCCAATTCAAATCTCAGAATCACCTTATTGCACATAATGTAGATAAAGGAAAAACACTATGGTTAACAGACCAAGACTGAAATTCAGGTACTTTCAAACATGAATAGTGATGTTAATCAGAATTTACAAAGCCTGTTGAAGGCTTTAATAAATGATATTAAATTTCTATTAAACTTTGAGGTTGGTTTGTCTACTTTCATCTCTGCAAGAAAATATTTTTATCCAGCTGCAGAAACCCAAAATATTTCCTGGAGAGAAATTACACTGATAATCTGATTTATTACAATTTGTAGACAGCTCAAGGTGTCTATAATATTTCCAGACATCTAAACACCAAATGATAATATTAAATTTTGCCTTTTTTTGGCTACAGACTCACAGCAAGTAACATAGTGTGAAGGATGAACATGAAATATGAACTTCTGAATCACTTGAAAAGGACAGATTAATGTTTTGACAAGATTTTATTGTGAAACATTGGATTTAGAAAAGGTACAAAATGTCAACGGTCAGATGTGTGCCAGTACAGTATTTCAATATTCTATACATGTGGACAGCTGAAGAGCTTCACTGCAGAACACACATTTAGACAGACTATCCCAAAGGGGGCCGCATTATTAACAGGCTTAAAACACATAAATAATTTGAGCCAGAATGGTCATTTCTGCTCAGTGCTAATCACCATCTGGAAACAGGCTAAAAAGAACAATACAGTATAATAATCTCCCTGCAGATCCACATTTAAAGAACATCAGTTTATTATGTTAATAATCTACTGCTCCAGGACACCATTTGCAGGACTGGGATTCAGTTGGCTAGTTTACAACTTAAACCCCCTCCCTCATGTTAAAAACAAGATTACAGAAGAAAACCCACAGGTATTTAATTAGAACTAAATACTGTGAAGCCCCTAAAAAATTTTCAGACTCAGATTTATGAAGTCAGTAACTTCTAATATAGAACTTCAGCTTGTTCCTTTAAAACAACCCTACTGCAGCTGGAACTGATATCATTAAATGATTTTAATTAACACATTTAAATTTGCTATGCTTTTCTGTGTTCTAAAACACATTTCACCAAACCTGGGCTGCCACTGAAGTGGCAAAAAAAGGGTATCAAAATAATACTATGAATTAAGGAAAGTCATAAACTGGTAATATTAAGAAAAATAATGACATTCCCAAAGGATAGCAGCATTCTTTACCCTGGCTGAACGAGCGTAAAGAGAAGCCTTTCTAAACATACAAAGTTGATTTTAGTGTATAAAAATACACGTATACCGTATGAAACAAGCTAGTTTGGAACTTGTTTGACAACTACTGAAAAGGTGTTCGTAGTTCAGTAAATGGGTGGACAGACAAGATATTTTTGTTCTTTACTAAAAAGGTGTGTAGTTTATTTTACACAATTAAGCTTCCTGAAATACAAGCAGTTACCCTGTTACCGCTCAACACCCAAAGCTGAACTAAACCTTACTGAATTCAGTCTACTGCCCTTTATGGCAATTTGTAACTCACCTTCCTGAGCAGAGACTTCTGGGTGTACTAAATTATGTTTAATAAAAATTCTGCATATGATTAACGTCCATTAGGAGCAGAGACACAAAAACTGATGTAATTTAGAGTGAAAATCTAAACCTACCCAAAACATTAAAACAATCCACCCTTTAACACCACATCCATTCCCTGCATGAATTTCAAGACCATAATTTTTAGCTACTCTTTTCTCATGTATCTTCACTGGGGAATTTGAATCTTGCAATTTATTAAAAAGAATGACCATATGTTACAACTAAGTATATTAAATCAAACAATGAGGAATAAATTTTTAACACCTTGAGCGTATATCACTAATAAAGGAGGTAACATTGGGAATACAATGTCTGCTATGGAATTAAAAATCAGTGCTGTGTCAAATGGGAAAAATGTATAAACAAACCACTCAACTCCAGTGTGGCAAAAAACATTTCATTTTTTGTTCAGGAAGTGTTTGGCATGAGCAGCACTAACAAAATTCTACACCTCACAGACACAAGCTACAAAGGCTATCTAAAGCCAATACTTACTGTCCATCAGTTAGCTAGCTCTTAATGCTGCTTCAAGCACTGCACTAGCCACTTTGATCTTTGCTTCAGATTCTTCTGTACACACATTTATATTTACATAAAACATTTATTAAAGATGATTTTAAAACATAAAAACCTTATGTACAAAATACCAACATTCCTATAAATAAACAGTTGGAGAAAGGCACTTGCAAGAAAAAATCTACAGTAAATTTTACAAAAACCACGCTGCCTCTTTTACTGTACAATAGATAATCTTTCGGTAAACCCCTATCACAAGAATGTAAAACACTAATTAACTCGTTATAACTAAGAATATAACCGTTACAGTTGTATTTACACACACATATACAACTTTTTTTCGCTTCACTTGAGAGCACCATGATTTCCATTCTAATTTCATATTTTGATACAAAGTCAAAGAACAGTTGCCAGAAACCAGTGTTCAACGTCACTGCAGATTCATAAACTTTTGGCTGACATCAGTGTAGCTTAAAACACTCAGTTGCTGCTTGGTAAAAAGTACACCTGGTTTGTTATTGCATGTTGTCCTTTTAGAGAGAGCACTGCTATGTTCTCTATGCAATTGTTCAATACTATTGCTGGCAAAAAGTTTCCAATATCAAAAAAATAAAAACATTCTTCAAGCCAGTTGAAGTATTTCATCTGAACAGTAACTAAAAAAAGCTGCATATTATAAAAACGTGTAGGAAACATGCCAACTAATCTGGTGTGCAAAAATAATTTTTCCACGACACAGGATTGTAAGGGCTTCAAAGAATTGCTCAAATTTCCATTGAGTAGCAAACCCCATGAAATACCAGTTCCTCAAGGAGATGTTAGTATACTTCCACTTTTATCAAACTTTTTACCCTTCGACAATGCTGCAACCTGTTTCAGCAGTTCTCTGTTTTTGGCCTGCAATACAGACAAAAAAAAAAGTTCAGTCTGAATTACCAAAACATCTGAGACAGCAGTGTCATGCACTAATTTCCCACTGCACATATGAAACAAATTCTCAAAACATACCTGCTGAAAATATTCAAAGATAAGATAATGACCGTTTTTCAAAGACTTGTATGCTTTTGATATGCATGTTGCATCTTTAACAGAAAAGGTAACCATATTTCCTGTGTTGCAAAATTTGGTATCTGAGGTATAATAGAGTATCTGTTCAGTGTGTGATAACGCAACTAATTCAGACTTCCTTCCTGATAAAGAATGCTTGAACAAGAGACATTTAACCGTCAATTATGTTACACTGAACCATTAAATCAGATCACTAGCACACTGACAACTGATTAAGTATCAGAGAACAGACAAAAAATGACATAACCTTTGAGAAAGCATGTGAGGTAACCTCTAGCACTTCAAGTTAAAAAGCAATTCTTAGAGATACATACGGAGATTATCTGTTGACTGCAGAACTGCTGCACAGTGTATCAGAAGATAAATGTGGTAATGACCATTCAAGAACTGGTACTATTTCACTGTTGTGAGTGAACAGCCTGAATACTTAATTGCATCTGAAATATTTCTAGAGTGTTGATAAGCAATAACTCACTTGTAACTGTTCCACAGTTTCCTTGTGGGCTTTCTCCATACCATTCATCTTTGTCCTCAAGTTTGATTCCTGATACTGGAAGTCTGCCTTCAGTTCTGTTAACTGAAAAAACAAATTGTATGAAGGTTCCCAGGTCTGTTACAGTACACATCTGCTCATCAATCTGTGAAATCTTTATGGAAGTCTCGGGAATCTCAGGAAACACTATTTATTCACTATTGTAGTACTGACAGCTCACCACTCGAGAAGTATGTCTAATTATATGAAGAAAACAACTGCACTTATATAAAACCATGCTGTTTCCTCCGGATCTGGTATAAATAAGGGTAATCCTCATTAAAATAAAAATCAAATACAAAACTAATGATTTATAATCTTAGCTGTTCTTTCAGCTGAGAGATACCATAACCTTCAGTTATGTCTCCTCAGTTATATGTTAACAAATGAAAAATCTTCCACTCAAAGACAACAGAAAGGACTCCTTTGTGTCCTTTTACGCTACTATTTGTCCTAAATGGAAGTACATGTGCCAGAGTTTCACTGTGTCTTGAACCACAATAATGAATTTAACTGTTATTAGAAATGTGTAATTAAAATTATTTTACTATTTAATCTTGAATGTGTGGTGTAGTACGGCTGCCACTGTGTCTCTCCTGAGGCCAACAGAGATCCAGATGACATACACTAAGGTAAACTGTGATATATGCTTCAATTCAAGCAGCTAAATGCTCCTTCCAGAGCATGCACATGCACAGCTGGGTGAATTACTAACAGTTTGTTGTATACGGACTGAGAAATTTCAGGACCTAAAACATCCCGTATTCCCTTGGCTATTCTGAACCACTCAGGCCAATTTGGATATAAGGAAATGAAGCCTCTTTGCTATCAAAGAAGCACCCTGTAACAAACCAGAGCATAAAATTCTTATCAAGCAGTCGCAACTTTTACCTTTTTATCTTTTTCTAAAATAGTCTGATCTCTTTGCTGCAGTAGACGCTTAAGTGACATTACTTCTTCTTTCAGCTGACTTATGAGGACAAAGTTGTCAGTTCCTCCACTGTCTGCTGACTGATTTATAGAGCTACTAAAAATAAAAAACGATAGTTACTTGCAACATCAATAGGAATAAACGGTAACTTTTTAAAAGTTCAAATGAGATAATTAATTATTCCACAAATATCCTTAAGGACTAATGCAAAAAAAGGTATGTACCTGACAGACATAGATGCAACTGGCAAATTACCTTACTAATGGCACACATTACATATACCTGCAGAAATATAATTAAGTATTAGCTTTCAAGGGGACAAATATCTTTTGACTGAAGCAGCCACTTTTAATTTTATTCCAGCTGTTTAGCAAGAGACAGAATAAAGATTCAGTCTCACACATTAAGGTCAAAAAAACTTCTCTAGACACTAGGTCAGCCTAAAGCAGCAGGTTTAACCCTGCATGTAATTGGAAAAGAAGAACATTTGGGAATACCGTTTCATTGATAACTGTTTTCTTATGCATAAGCTTGATTTAATTGTGCCCCAAACAGCTTAAAGCAGAAACAAAAAACCAGCTTTCTGCTAGTGAAGTCATTTATTTGACTGACAGCGCTCAGATGCCACCCAATAATCCATCTGGCTGAATAATAGTTTCACCTCCCTTGCTCTTCAGACAGAAAAAAAAAAGAAAAAAAGAAAAGAAGAAACTGGCCACATATCTGTGCTCTATTTGGTTGAAATGGCTCAGTTTCACAAAAACATAACTTTACCTATCTCCATTTGATGGCTTGGATTCCAGTTTGGGTTTTTTCTTTGGAGTTTCATTCTGAATAGTTGCAGAGGATTTATGGCTGAAATCAAACAAAATGTAAACCTAAAGCCTCATACTACAGAACTCTCTAATATCACCATTTGGTACATGTCAAATAACTAACTCATGGTCCTAGCTGGATTGCTAGAGACTAGCCAGAAATGTAAGAAAAAAAAAGAAAAAAAAAAAACCAAAAAAACCCCAAACTCCTTTAAATGAAAACTGCAAAAGAAATTAAAAGAAGATTAATAAATAGCATTGTACATATTTACCTCTGTTTCCATAGTCCCTGATCTTGTTCTGGACTCAGACTGCTGATTCTGAAAGATGTGAAATGTATTTGGTAACTGATCAAATATGCCATTATTTCCAAGCGAATGGTATTTGTACTTGAGAAAAACTGCTCCCCTTTTTCTTAGTAAAGAAAATTATCATCTATGGCTTTTCAGTTGGACAACCATATTATCTGTCATATTCATAATCATTCCTTACTATGTCAGGATGCTACAAAAATATTTCTTAGCTAAATTTTTACACCATTTTAAGACACAATTTTACATCATTTTAAGACAAAGACTTCAAGACTAACAGCTAAACCTTTTTGTTGGTATTTTCTAAGTTTTGTGAACTTTGTATTGCTAATATTGTACTCAGCAAGCTGGTCTATAGCAGCATTCCTGGGATTACCATACTGCAATATGAGCACTGCCTGTGGTGCTTTATGTGGTAAGAAAAGACTGCTACTCAGAGAGGGAGTGTCATACTTATTGGATGAGAAGCAAGGGACCCATGGCAGCTGATAGAAAAAAGGTGCCAAACCAGGAACATTGTGATCTGTACAGAGATCTGCTTACTTCTATAACTCTTGAGCATATTAGAAGCTCTGTTCTGCAGTAAAGAACTAACTTTTTAAATTTAATCCTTACTATATCTCTGCCACATTCATTAAATTAGATTGAGCTTGTTGTAACTCTGTTTTCAGCAGAGAATTGAGAGAATGGGAACAGCACAATGACTCTCTGCATGACAAGAATAATTATCTCCATCAAATTCCTAAAAAATACACTTAGTTTTCTTCTTTATTCTTTTAAGTGAAATGTGTGCATTTCTCTTCTCCTCATTCTTAATATCATTCTAGTTTATTTGCTTCTATCTTTACATTAAGCTTAGTCGGGTATGTTTCAGTCAAAATGGAAAATTACAAGCACTAGAAAAGTGAAGCTTAGAATGAAGGTCTTTGTGTGCCTAGTGTGAGGGCCATTACCATTGCGGCTGCAGTATTCACTATCCAACACAAAAACTTAAAAAAAAAATAGTTCTGAAGTTACGATGCCATAAGCCTACCAATGAAAATAAGAACACAAATTCAAGTTCATTCTTAAGTAACTTGGTCTGTAGCCATACTGTGGGCTTCTTTTCTAAAAAAAAAACCAATTTTAACAACTTGTTAAATTAGTTTAATGGTGACCAAGAATTTCTGCTTTTCGCTGACCTCCCTTCATCCAAACTGTAAGAATAGAAGAATTTTGACAGACCCTGGAAGAACAACACCCTGCTACTGCTTTTGATGTCATGTTTTAAATAGCATTTCTTATTTACTTTGATTTGATCTCAGTACTAACAGAACACAGGAGAGTTTCAAGGGTATCAACAGCGACTTTGATTTCTGAATTACTTACTTATGATGACTGCTGCTGTGACGATGATGATGGTGGTGATGGTGGTGGTGTTTTGAATGATGCTGGTCTTTCTCAGCAAGAGATGAGGATGAGGAGTTTGAATGTGAAGATCCTAGGCTTTTCCTCTGTTCTTTTGTCTTCTGTAGCACTCTCTTGTAGGACAGTGTGCAGAGCCAACACAACAACTTCCCATCAACCTTTTGGGAAATAATTCATAGCAGGGTTTTGTTTCCAAGCATACTTGCACTAGAAAGATGTACTTCATTATTTGCGAGACAAAGATTGTTTCACTTCATCTGTTATCTTTGGGAAAAATCCAGACACCTCTTTGGCAATACCGTATCTCCAACATATGCACGTTATCTTTTAGCAAAGTGAATCTTATTCCATTTCTTTTTGTCATTTAAAGTTTTGCTAGAAAGCAGTCTTAGCAGAGTTGGACTCACTCTACATCACTGAAGTGACAATAATTTAAAGGGACAAATCATTTGTAGTTAAACACCATGTACCCTCTCTCAACCCATTGTATTCCAGGCAGAATCAAGATGTCCAGCCAACGCGTTACTTGGAACCAAGAAAATTCTTCTGCAAAAACAGCATTATTCTTGAGTTCAGGCAAGAGGCTTTTGAGGTCATTTCCTCAGCACCTTCTGGAATGAGAAAGTGTCACTCAAAGCTATGTAAGAAAACAGAACACAAAAGGCTGCTCAGAGGAGTCCACCTCTCTGGTGCTGTTCGTTAAGGCAAGGCAGGAAAATCGGAAGACATAAAGTGACAGATTCAAGCTACAGACATAATATCCAACACAAGGGGAAATAAAAATAAATAAATAAACAAGCAAGCAAACAAATAAAAGCACCAGGAACTATTCATCTGCTTAACCTCTGCTCACCAGCTACAACCATCAGCTCACAATTTAGTTTTTAAAAAGAGTGACTTGACTTAAAGTAAGTTTGCTCAGTAGCTAACATAACAATTGCAAGTTGCAAAATTAAATTCCAATATCCTAAAGAACAGCAACTTTAGTATTAATGAACCTAAGATACATTCCCCATTTAATCTTCTTTTATGAACGAGAAACATCGTCTGTTGTCAGCCTAAGCCGCTACAGCTGTAGAACAAAACCTACCTTCTTTCTACCCTCCTCTTTGCGATCAAAAGCGCACTGCTGTTTGCACTGCTCACATGTTTGAGGTGCGCCATACTTCTTCTCAGAGTTGGTGCAACGCTGACATTTCGTGCCAATAAATGCAGCAATAATGTTACAATACTGACAAGGCTTGGGCTGAAAAACAGGTAAGTTGAACCAAAGTTAATACACTTATAGTGCCTGTAATGAGCACAAGTATTCAAAAATCACACAGTGACACTTCTAAAATACTAAGAGTTGCTATAACCTATCTTTAAGAACCTTTTCCTAATATTTCTATCTTCAGTACTAAACTCTTCCCCTAAAATGATGCTTCCTCAAAGGTCAAGAACAGTCTGGACTTTCCATGAAAACTCAAGTACCTATTCAATGGAAGAAATGCGTACCTCTACCCCTACCTCTTTCATTATTCCTTTAAAATATATTTTCTCTCTTTCACTACATTACTGAAGAACTTACTTAACAAACTTTCAAAGAATAATTAGCCATTTTTAAACCTGGAAAAGTCTGGGGACATCCTTCTTCCTTGCACTGCTCAACGATTTAATAATCCTACAGCTCCAAGACTAGTATTCAGATCCCTTCAGTTCTGCAGGAAACTTTAAAAAACCACAAATCCTTCAGATACCATCAGATCAGATTATCAGTTTTTATGCTCGACTAGGCTAATACACTGCTGGGAAATAAAATTGCTGTCAGATTTTATAGGCCAGAAATAGCCGATTACTGTCAATGCAGTTTCTTTCTTTGATGAACTACCGACAGAAATGTTGTTGGATCTGTCTTGTGCTTTGTTTTGCTACATCTTAATCTTTTGACTGAACATTCTTGGTTCAGTTTACATTCACATTCACAAAATGTCTGGCTACATACCAACAGCTGTTATGTTTCTCAAATAAGCTGGATTCCATCTAACATGGTTTATGTCAAATATATAGAAGTTGTGCACTTGTTTCACATTAACCTTGATACCTTCTACAAACTAGTGTCTGCAGGGCACACAGACACACTGTGTAATCATATTAAAAAAATCTATTTTTCTGACAGAACTGAAACTGAAATTCAAGATGAGAAAATGTAAACATACAGCTAATATTCATAATGTCTTTTCTACTTAATTGCTTAACATAATTAACACGCAGTTAAAAAATTTAAGACTGACATAATATAAAGGATGTGGCACCATCAGATGCTTACATTTACCATTCGTTAAAAACACAGACAGCCAAGAGTCTTTCTGCTGCTAAGTGTGCATTTATGAGAACACATAAAGGATTACTTTACATGCATAGAGTGAAATAACACTGGTTTTGCTGTGAACGGCTATAGTGCAGTTATTCATAACTGTTAAGCTAACACATGGATTTCAATTTGAAAAAAGAAACTGTAAGCCATGAAGAAGGGTTTCTTCAGCCCAGAGAAGAAAAGGATGCAGGGAGACACTGTGGCAGCCTTTCAGCACTTCAAGGGGGCCTACAGGAAA
>WAAB01003398.1:1826-13855 GCA_013389865.1 Piaya cayana | reverse complement strand
ATTTTCTCCTCTTCTTCCATAATTTTCTCCTCTTTTTTCCTTTATTTCCCCCAAAACCCTCCAAATATTTTTTTCTCTCAATTCCATTTCCCCCTCTTTTTTGGGGGGCAAAATAAAAATTTTTCATTCTTCCATTTTCCATGGATTGTGGAACCATGGAATTATGGGACCATGGAACTAAGGAACCATGGAGTGATAGAAACCTTGAATCCAGAAACGCTGAAGTTGTGGGACCATGTAGCTGAGGGACATGGAGTCGAGAGACCAGAGAGTATTAGAAACCTGGAATCATGGGACCAGGGAGCTGAGGAACCAAGAAGTGACAGAAACCTTGAACCATGGGACCAGGGAGCTGTGGGACCATGAAGTCATAGAAAACCTGGAATCATGGAACCAGAGAACTGAGGGACCAGGGAGTGATGGAAGCCTTGAACCATGGATCCAGGAACTTGAAGGACCATGGAGCTGTGGGATCATGGAGCTGAGGGACCAGGGAGTGATAGAAACCTGGAATCATGGAGCTGAGGGACCATGGACTTGTGGGATCATGGAGTTGAGGGACTTTGGAGTCATAGAAACCTTTACCAGCCTGTTCTTCTCCAAGGCAGCTGAGGAACCATCTCGCTCAACCACGGTGGTTCTGGAGGTTCTCCAGGTCCCTGTGGCCACCATCCCACCTCCTGGTGGCACCAACACTGCCCCCGAGGACCTTGGGTTGGGGGGAAGGACTTTAATTTAATCTCCCCAGGAGAGAGAAAGAAACCAAGACTCAGGTATCAAAACAAAGTCCTCGAGGTGAGGAAGAACCTCTTGAAGGTCTCCAGAGGCCGCTGGGAGGAGGTCACGGGATCTTCTGGAAGTCGAGCTGGTCCTTGTGGAAGAGCTGAGCCAGGACGTGGTCGGCCGTGCGCTTGAAATAGTCCCTCAGACGAAGAGTCTCCAGCTATGGAGGAGAAGACAATGGTGAGAGGAGAGCCTGAGGGGACCTGGCAGGGGTTGGACCTTGAAGATGATGGAATCATGGACTGGGGTGGGATGGAGGGACCTTAGAGCTCCTGGAATGGATTGGAGGAACCTTGGAGCTCCTAGAAGGGACCTTGGAGCTCCTGGAAGGACCTTGGAGGGACCTTCTGGATCATGGACTCATGGCCTGGGGTGGCTTGGAAGGGCCCTCCGAGCTCCTCCAGCTCCACGAGGAGGATCACCTCCCCCCGCATCCAGGAGCTCCAAGGCTCTCCAGCTCCTGGAGGAGCCCAACCCCTGGGTGCTGAGCTCATGAGGGCCCCCATTTTGAGGTGTCCACATCTGGTTGGGTTTGAAGCTCTCCAAGAGCTTCTCTGAAGGTGGAAGGACCTCCAGGCAAGGCGCGTTTTCACCTGGTCTCCTGTGCTGTAGGCCAGAAGAAGGAGAAGATCCTCCTCACAGATGCTTTTGATGAAGTGCTGGGTCCCCACGGGGAAGAAGACGACATCCCCAATGTCCACGTTGAAACTGGAGGCCCCGTCAGCAAGAACAACCCCGACCTGAGGAGAAGATGAGGGCTCAGTGGCCACCAAACGTCTTCCTAGAAGCTGGAGGGGAGGGGGGAGAAGGTCCAGGTGGAAGGGTACCTGCCTCCAGCCGCTAACGACATAGCCCAGCTCATTAGCATTGGAGTGGAAGTGAGGGTGGCCCAGGGAGTTGCTGGAGATGCGCAGGGTGGCCAGAGTCAAAGCGTCCTTGTGCTGAGAGGAGAGAGATGGAAGGTTCAGGCATCTCAGGGGGCTTGGGAGAGGGGGACCTTGGAGCTCCTGGAAGGGTGTTGAAGGAACCTTGGAGCTCGTGGAATGGGTCGGAGGGACCATGGAGCTCGTGGAATGGACCTTGGGGCTCCTGGAAGGGGTCTGAAGGAACCTTGGAGGGACCCTGGGGCTCCTGGAAGGGGTCTGAAGGAACCTTGGAGCTCCTGGAAGGGACCTTGGGGCTCCTGGAAGGGGTTTGAAGGAATCTTGGGGGTCCTGGAAGGGGTTTGAAGGAACCTTGGAGGTCCTGGAAGGGGTCGGAGGGACCTTGGAGGTCCTGGAATCCTAGATTGGGTTGGACTGAAGGTTCTTCCAAGGCCCCTCAGCTCCATCCAAGCCCCATCCTGGAGAAGCTTCTATGGGAGAAGTGGAGAAGATCCCAGCAGAAGGTCCCACCTGGTTCAAGGACTGGCTGAAGATCTTCTCCAGGTCGTTGAGGCCGCTGGGGTCTCTCCGGTATCGAGCCCACTGGAAGGAACCTCCTTGGAAAGGAAACGTGGCCGAGCCTAGAAGAAAGGCCCCAAGTCACCAGCTTGGACCTCACTGACCTTCTGCAAGGTGAGGTCTTCAAGTTCTGGAGCCAAGAAGCAGAGAATGATGGAGAAAAAGCCTCAGAGATTCGCNACCATGGAGCTCGTGGAATGGACCTTGGGGCTCCTGGAAGGGGTCTGAAGGAACCTTGGAGGGACCCTGGGGCTCCTGGAAGGGGTCTGAAGGAACCTTGGAGCTCCTGGAAGGGACCTTGGGGCTCCTGGAAGGGGTTTGAAGGAATCTTGGGGGTCCTGGAAGGGGTTTGAAGGAACCTTGGAGGTCCTGGAAGGGGTCGGAGGGACCTTGGAGGTCCTGGAATCCTAGATTGGGTTGGACTGAAGGTTCTTCCAAGGCCCCTCAGCTCCATCCAAGCCCCATCCTGGAGAAGCTTCTATGGGAGAAGTGGAGAAGATCCCAGCAGAAGGTCCCACCTGGTTCAAGGACTGGCTGAAGATCTTCTCCAGGTCGTTGAGGCCGCTGGGGTCTCTCCGGTATCGAGCCCACTGGAAGGAACCTCCTTGGAAAGGAAACGTGGCCGAGCCTAGAAGAAAGGCCCCAAGTCACCAGCTTGGACCTCACTGACCTTCTGCAAGGTGAGGTCTTCAAGTTCTGGAGCCAAGAAGCAGAGAATGATGGAGAAAAAGCCTCAGAGATTCGCAATTTGTGGATCCAACCAGCCCAGGAACCTCTGGAGAAGCTCCAAGTTACCTTGGAGGTCATAGAAGAACCTCCACACGAGGTTGGCTGGAGACTGGCTGTAGGTCGCGTTGTGAACCAGCTCCTGGAGGTTGGCTGGGAGGTTCACAGCTTGGTCTTCTTGTGGTTTCTTGAAGGTTCGGATGAAGTTGACTCCACCTCGTGGCTGCAGGAGGTGAGAGAGAGAAAAGTTGAGGAAACATCTACCTGGGCTTCATCCCATCCACCTCAGCACCTCCTGGTGGTCACACAGTGGAGACCTTAAAGCTCTGAGGGCTCCCTGGGGCCTTTTCCAAGGCTTCAGACCTCCACCTTCCTTGGAGCCTCTTTCCACGCTAGAAGCTGCTCCGAGGTCCCTCTAGAACCTTCTCCAAGGCCTCAGACCTTCTCCAGCTCTCCAGGAGCTCCTTTCCACGCTAGATTCTGCTCTGAGGTCCCTCTAGAACCTTCTCAAAGGCCTCAGACCTTCTCCAGCTCTCCAGGAGCTCCTTTCCACGCTAGATTCTGCTCTGAGGTCCCTCTAGAACATTCTCCAAGGCCTCAGACCTCCTCCAGGAGCCTCTTTCCACACTAGAAGCTGCTCTGAGGTCTCCTTGGAGCCTTCTCCAAGATCTCTGATGTTCTCCATGGATTTTCTCCACCAGCTTCAGCTCCAAGGTCTCCACAACCAGACCTAGAAGTGAAGAAGAACCTGGGAAACCACCAGGTGGAGGTAGAGAAGAGCAGGAGGTGGAGATTCCACCATCCCAACCTTCAAAGCTCGAGCCACGATGTCCTCTGGGGTGGAGAAGAAGGCATCATCCAGGTCCAGGGTCTCCAGCTCCTCATGGGTGGAGAAGAAGAGCAGGAAGAGACAATCCTGAGCTCCAACGTTCTTGATCCAGTGGACGGAGTTTTGAGGGAAGAAGACGACCTGGCCTGCCGAGACGTTGAAGGTGGTGACCTCGGCGTCTGAGGAGATGATGCCGACCCAGGCTGAGCCCTGCAAGAGGAGGAGGCCTTGAAGCTCGTGGAATGGACCTTGGAGGTCCTGGAATGGGTTGGAGGGACCTTGGAGGTCCTGGAATGGATCTCAGAGCTTGTGGAATGGACCCTGGAGCTCCTGGAATGGGTTGGAGGGACCTTGGAGCTCCTGGAAGGGACCTTGGAGCTCCTGGAATCATGGATTGGGTTGGCTTGGAGGGACTTTGGAGCTCCTGGAATGGGTTGAAGGGACCTTGGAGCTCCTGAAATGGACTTTCAAGCTCCTGGAATGGGTTGGGGGAACCTTCAAGATCATGGAACAGGTTGGAAGGACCTTAAAGTTCATGAAATCTTGGAACAGGTTGGGTCTGAAGGGACCTGAAAGCCACCAGATAGACTTGGAGGCCCTGGAGGGCTCCTAGAAGCTCCAGGCTGGGGTTGGGTCCCACCTGGAGAAGGTAGCCATGCTCGTTGGCATTGAAGTGCCAGTGAGGAGCTCGCAGGCCTTGGCTCCTGATCTTCAAGGTGCCGAATGTCATCTTGGAGCGGTGGAGGTAGAGGCTCTGGCCAAAGAGCAGCTCCTCGTGACTTCCGTAGGCCCCAGGGTCCTTCCGGAAGCGGGCCCAGCGGATCTCCCCACCTGGGTAGAGATGGACCTGGGGGGGACATGGGGAATGGGACCTCCTGGAGTTGGGGGAGAGACCTTGGAGATTGTGGAATGGGCCTTGGAGAGACCTTGAAGCTCCTAGAATGGATCTTGGAGCTCCTGGAATGGACCCTGCAGCTCCTGGAATGGGTCAGAGGGACCCTGGAGCTGATGGACCCTCCAAGCCCTCCAGGTGTGGTGACGCTGAAGTAGGAGGTTCAGCAGAAGACAAGGAGGGTTGGACTCCATCTCCAAGCACAAAGACCTCCCCCATTTACCTTGGAGCTCCTAAGATGGTTGAGGAACTGGAACTTGACCTCCAGGCTCTTCTCCTCTGGCCTTGGAGAAGGTGGAAGGTCCTTTGGAAGGTCCCTCTCTCTCCTGTAGGTGGGGCTGGAGACGTAGACCAAGGAGAGGACCAGGACCCCCAGAGCCGTGGTGAGGACACCAGCCAGGAGACACACAAGGAAGAGCTTCAGCAGGGACCACGAGGGCTTCAGGACCTGCGAAGAACCCAGAGGAACCTCAAAAGCAGCTCCCAACCCACCTTTGAGGTCCCTCCAGCCATGAGCTTGAAGGCCCTACCACCCCATCCCATGATCCTGAAGGTCCCACCAACCCCTTCCATGAGATCAAAGGTGCCTCCAGGCCACAATTTCAGGAGCTTTAAGGCCCTTCCCACCATCTTCTAGAAGATAAAAGGACCTTCACCTCATTCTTCAGCTTCTCTTTCTTTGGCGAAGAACCCTGGAAGGTCTCTCCATGCATCTCAAAGGCTTCGTTGTCCATCCAGGAGGTGGATAGGACCTTTCTGGAAGAGAAGAAGGTTCTTTGAGATGTTCTCTTGGTTCAGGAGCCCAAGGAAGTGACTCATCTCCTGTCCCACCATGATGCAACCCAAGAAAAAGTCCTCCCTGAAGCAAGAAGGTCTCCATGGAGATTGAAGGTCCCACCACGTGACGTTCAGGCCCAACCCCACCCTCCAAACCAGCTGGAGAAGCAGCCAAATCCCTCCTGGTTGCAACACCTCCAGCCACCAGAAACGGTTCAAGGTCTTGAGGGCTTCGGTTTCTCAAGGACTTTGGTTTCTCAAGGGCTTCGGTTCTTCCTCAAGGGCTTTGGGTCCCTCCTCAGGGTCTCCGGGTCCCTCCTCAGGGTCTCCGGGTCCCTCCTCGTGTTCCTGAAGCTCCTGATGGTGTGGAAGGAGGATCTCGAGGGGCTTTAAGGTCCCTCCGAGCCCAAACCCCTTGGAGATTCTCCATTTCCTGTGGCTTGAAACCACCGGTGACATCACTGGGAGGTCCCAGCCCCAAATTGTCCTCATCCCACCCTGTTCCCATCATGGGCTTGGCTGGGAGGAGACCGGGAAGCTCCGAGATGGATCTTCTGAGCTACTTCTTCCTCCTCAGCTCAAGTTTCCCAGCCCTGAAGGTCCAAAGTCCACGATGACTCAGCCTGAAGAGCAACTTGGACTTCCTGCTTGAAGGTCCCTGGAGGACCAGCAGGTGATGTTCTCAAGGGATCTAGGTCCTTCCACCCCAAGCTGCTCCATCAATCCAGGATCCAGAAGGTCCTTCCATCCCAAACTGCTCCAGGAGTCCATAATCCAGAAGGTTCCTCCACCCCAAACCCTTCCAGGATCAACAAGGTCCCTCAAGACCCAACCCAGACCATGACAATTTGCTACAANTCCACCCCAAACCCTTCCAGGATCTCCAAGGTCCCTCAAGACATAACCCAGACCATGAATCCACGAGCTAGAAGGTCCTTCCACCCAAAACTGCTTCATCAACCCAGGATCTAGAAGGTTCCTCCACCCCAAACCACCTTCCACTCCCCCTTTAAAGCCCAAACTGACCTCGAGAAGGTTCCTCAGAGCAGGACTCGGCGTCTTCTTCTCAATTTGGTTCCTCCTGGGGCTTTTTAGGAAGGTCCTGGGGCAGGAAGTTACCTTCCTGGGCAAAGATCCCCTGGATATGCAAATTCTTCTCGAGAAGATCCTCAGCTAAACAGGTTTTGGGGCCTTTGGAGATGATGTCATCGTCTTCTTTGAGATGTTTCCTCCACGCCTTGGACCTTCTCCGGCTCTTCCTTGTGGTGAAGAACCCCCTGAGGTCCCTCAAGTTCTGGTTCTCTTCCTCCTCAAGGTCTTTCTCAGAACAAGGAACCCGGAAGAACCCCCTGAGGTCCCTCAAACCCTGGTTCTAATACTCCTACTAGTAAAAGCTCATTAATGAGCTCCATCGTTGACCTCTCAATGAGATCTAATTAAAACTATGAGCTGGATAGACTTCTCCTTTTTCATCAAAAAGCTCCTGGTTGTCCTTCTTGGCTTCAACAAGGCCGTGAAGACGTGACAAGAGCCTGAAAGCCCTGGGGAAGGAGAAACCAAGGACTTCAAGAACATCTAGGGGGGGCTGGAAGGTCCCTCTGACCCATTCCAAGAGCTCCAAGATCCATTCTAGGAGCTTCAACGTCCCTCCAACCCCTTCCAGGAGCTTCAAGGTCCAACCCACTCCATGTTCTTGAAGGTCCTTCAACCCCTTCCATGAGCTCAAAGTTGCTTCAAAGCAGGGTGTGAAGCCACTGGCACACTGGGAGTTGGAGACCCGTGAGGTGAAGGGACTACGGGTCCTGTCATGCCCCATGGCAAGGTTGCACTTGGTGCTACAGCCAGGCCTACAGCTCCCATCACACCCCGCAGATGCAGTGCACCACAACCATGACTATGACTCCCAGCATGCTCCGCGGCACGGCTGTAGAGCCCTATAATCAGCACTGAAGCTCCCATCATGCCCTGCAGCTGCATAGCCCACTATAGCCAGGCCTACAGCTCCCATGATGCCCCACAGCTGCATAGTGCACATAGGTCTATAGCCAGGAGTGCACCTCCCATCATGCCCCACAGTGAGGCTGCCAATAGCGATACAGCCAGGCCTACAGCTCCCATCATGCCCTGTAGCTGCATAGACCCCACCTATAGCCAGGCCTACAGCTCCCATCATGCCTCATGGCTGCATAGATTCCCTCTATAGCCAGGCCTACAGCTCTCGTGATGCCCCAGGGCTGCATAGATTCCCCTTATAGCCAGGCCTACAGCTCCCATCATGCCCTGGGGCTCACCAGGCCTACAGGTCCCATCATGCCCCATGGCCGACAGAGCCCTCATGGCCCTGAGGTCAGTGTGGGGGGTTCCTCACTCCCAGAAAGACCTCGAGAAGCTTCCAGAAAGGTCCTTTTGGGCACTGGGTCTTCTCCAAGGAGAAAGGAGCTTGGGGTGTCCCAGGAGAAGCTTCATGGGGACAGCAGGGAAGGGGCCTCCACAAAAAAGGGTCTCGGGAGGTGGTGGCCACCTTGAGGGGTCCAAAAGGCGAGGTGAGGGCTCCACAGAGGGGTGGACTCGGGGATGTCCAAGGTCCCCATCTCTCTAGAACCTTCTAGAAGGTCCTGAGGTCCTCACCCACCTCACTCAGAGTCCCTAGGAGGTCCCAAGTGTCCTCTCTCACCGGGGTTTCATGTATCTCAACAAGGTGTTTTCCTGTGCTGGAGCCCTTGGTGGGTTCCTCCTCCTCCCACTGGTGGGTTTGGGCTTCTCCAGAGGTTTGGAGATGGCTTCTTGATTCTTCCACTGGGCCATCAGCTCCTCTTGGACATCCGGAGGGAGCTCAGAGAAAGTCTGAGGATCAACGTCTGGAGGAAGCTCAATCCTGGAGGACGTTGAAGACGTTCTTCTGGAGGTCTCAGGAGAAGCTGAGGACCTGGGGGTGGGACACAGGGCTTCTTCCTCCTCCACGAGTCTCCTGTGTTTGGTGGCTTTGGTCTCTTGGTGGCCACTGTCCACTTGCTGAGAGAAAGGAGAAGCCATCAAGTTCTAAGGTTCTCCACAAGGACCTCGAGGGGTTGGATCCATGAACAAGATTCTCCAGAAGGGTCTGGAGGGATTGGATCCATGAATAAGATTCTCCAGAAGGATCTGGAGAGATTGGATCCACAAATCAAGGTTCTCCAGAGATTCCTGGGAGGCTGGGTCCACCAACCAAGGTTCTCCAGAGGTTCCACCTTACCTGGCCGGATGATGGAATCTTCTTGAGGTAGAAGCCGATGGATCCTCTGGTGCTTCCGGGAGGTTCTTTGAGGTTGGAGAAGGAGACGCTGAGAAGGTTAAGATGAAACGGGACGTCTGGGGGTATCATCTTCCTGAAGAGCTTCAGCAGCAGCTCAATCAAGGAGGACAGAAGGTCGGAGTCACCTACAACAGTCGGAGAATATGGAAACCACCCAGTTCCACCAAGCTGAAGCTTCAAGCTTCACCCAACATGGCCTACAAGGCCTCCAGAGACACCACAAGGCCTCCTGGTGCCACCTGGAGCCCCATCGAGGTCCTGGGTGAAGATCTGAAGGACCCCAGGGCCTTGGAAGGGACTTTAAGAGGTGGTGGGTCTCCATCTGGAGGTCCTAATCTACCTTTGTGGAAGCGTTGGAGGAGATGAGGAGGGAGAGGACACTGGCGGCTCTCCCGGTGGAACTTGCTGGAGCTCTGGCGGAGGGTGAGACGCAGCGTGTGGGGGTGGCGGCCATCTTTGTGGACCCTGGAGGAGAAGACAACACAACGAGATGGAGGAGGAGGCCTCCAAGGTGGAGGAGAACTTGGAGAGGTTGGGGTTGTTCCTAAAGGGGCTTTTGATGGAGAAACGACCCCCAAGAGAAGTTCTAAGGTTCTTCTGGTCCTCAAGGGAGGAGTTCTGGGAGGTCCTCACCTTTCTAAGACATTTAGAAGGAGCTTCTCAAGCTTCTCCTTGACTTGGGCCTCCGAGGAGCAGTCCCTGAAGGAATCTTCATCGCTCAAGGACTAAAGAGGGACCAGAAGAGAACTCTGAGGGTCCTAACCTCACGCTGAGAAGTTTTTGAGGCTTGGATCTCAAGGAAAACGAGGAATTTTGGAGAATTCCTTCCAAAAGGAACCATCTGGGTGGTTCTCCAACCACCTGAGAAGCTCTGAGGAACCTCGAGGAGCGATTTGAGGAGCCACCACCAACCTGAGGAGGACCTGAAGGAGTCACCGGGGAGTCATCTTCACCACAACTGAGTTTCTGGAGGCGGCGAGCGAGGGGAAGGCCAAGTTCCTTCTCCAGGACGGTGGGTGGGAAGCTCTGGAGATGACAAATCGTCTTGATCCCCAAGGTCTCCAAGCGTTTGGTTGTCTTGAAGCCGATTCCTGCAGAAAAAGATGGAGGAGAAGGTGACTTCTGCAGGTTTTGGGGCCTGGGATGGGGTGGGAAGGAGCCTCACCAGGTAGTTTTTGGAGGCCACCAAGGTTCTGGAGAAGATCTTGGTGGCTTTCGGGGAGGAGAAGAGTTTGTTGGTTGGGTTTGAAGGTCCCGGAGACCAACTTGGCCAAGAGCTTGTTGGAGGCCACCCCGGCGCAGCTGGAGAGGCCCAGGGTGGTGGCCAAGGAGCTTCGGAGGTCCCTGGTGATCCAGGAGCCCATGAGGAGCCTCAGGTGGGTCCTGTTGTGGAGATTGAGAGCTGAGAAGAAAAGGTGGCTCCTGGTTAGGAAAATGGAACCATTGCCATGTTCAACCACAGGGAAGGGGTTGGAGGGACCTTGGAGCTCCTGGAATGGACCTTTAAGGGACCTTGGAGCCCCTGGAAGGGACCTTTAAGGGACCTTGGAGCCCCTGGAAGGGGTGGGAGAGACTCACCACGGTTGTCGTAGACGTGCCCAGCCACAGAGAGCTCAGTAGGAAACTCCTGCTGCTCCAGCCTCCTCTCCACCAGCTCCGTGATGTCCACAAAGTTCTCATCGAAGCCGAGTCTTTCCACCAGAGGTGATGACTCCCCCAACAACTCTAGAAGAAGCAAGAAGGGTGGACTTGAGGGGTTCCACGAGGTCTCCACGGTCCCACCGATCACGTTCCTCTACCTGTGACCCTGTAGGACGTTTCCCTGTAGGGTGTGAGGTCTTCTCCGTTGACCAGGACCAGGTGAGGACACTTCTCCCTGGCTTCTTTCACCGCCATCAGCTTCTTGATCCCAAGGTTCCTAGCAACGTAGTTACAGGTGACCACAATGGACTTTTGCTGGACACCTAGAGGTTGGAAAGCAGGCATCTCAGAGGCTTGAAGGAGATCACGAGGCAGGGAGGAGACGGCTGCCGCAGGAAACCACCCACCAAGCTTCTCCAACCAGCCCATGAGAAGCTCAACAATATGAAACCTGGGAGAGATCTTCTCTCCTTACATTTTGTGGAATTGGGGTGGTTGGAGAAGATCTTCAAGCTCCTCCTGGAGCTCCTACGCCCATTGTGATGTACCCACCAGCGAAGGAAGGAGGAAGGGTCCTACCTAGAGGTTTGTCTCGCAGCTCTGGCCTGCGAATCATCTCCACTTGGGCATAGAAGCAGTCCAGGTCAATGTGGACAATCACCCGAGACATGGAGATCTTGGCCGAGTGGCCTCCTGGGTGGAGAAGATGGATTAAAAGGGTTTTTTAATAGAATCTTAATCTTTGTTCTGGTGTCGAACCAATTCCAGGAGGAGGCTGGAGGACAAACTGTCCACCTCAACTCCATCTTCTCCTAACGGTGGTGCCGCTTTTGGAGGTTCTGCAGCCACGGCCTGGGCTGTGGAACTTGAGGGAGGACGTTCTCCTCTGCTCTTCTCGGGAGATGCCACCATCATGGCTACCCTCATGACCACTTGTGGCCACCATCATCACCCCCTTGTAGCCACTATCATGGCTTCCCTTGTGGCCACATCCATCTTCCCCCTTATGGCCACCACGGCTTCCCTCGTGGCCACCTCCACTGCCCCCCCTACTGCCCCCCAATGGTCACCATCATGGCCACCTCCATCTGCCCCCTTATGGCCACCATCATGGCTTCCTTTCTGGTCTTACTATTGCACCCTCATAGCCACCATCATGGCTTTCCTTGTGGCCACACACGGTCCCACCATTAACACCTCATGGCCACCAAAACCGCCCACCCTGTGGCCACCATCACAGCTTCCCTCGTGGCAACTCATGGTCCCACCATTAATCCCTCATGGCCACCACAACTTCCCCCTCGTGGCCCCCTTCATTGCCCCCCTTGTGGCCACCATAGTTTCCCTTATGGCCACCACCACAGCTTCCCTATTGCCCCTTCGTGGCCACCATCACGGCCTCCCTCATGGCCGCCTCCATCTGCCCCCTCGCGGCCACCACACCTTCCCTCGCGGCCACGTCCATCACCCTCCTTATGCCCCCTTGTGGCCACCACCACGACTTCCCTTATGGCCCCCCATTCCCGCTCTTTTTCTCCTCCCTTTCCCGCCCTTTCCCCCTCACCCCCCCCCCCCCGCGCTTACCCCTCCGACCGCCATTATCCCCAAGATGGCGGGCGTCCTTCGCCTCAGGTCGCCGCTCCCCCC
>WAAB01003397.1:8971-38608 GCA_013389865.1 Piaya cayana | reverse complement strand
TCTATGATTCTATGAAAGTGCAACTTCCAGATTCTGTGGTTCCGAACATTTAGAGTAACTGTGGTGTAAATGCAATAATTTTTTTCTTTTCTCATGTCTAAAAATTAAAATGCCTCCATTAAAAAAATAAAATTTTAGTACCACAAAAAAGACACTGAATGATTACTGAGGAAAAAACACTATATACTTGTCATGGGACAGTGAAAAAAGGCTTTATCTAACATTACGTTTTTAAAACAGGAATTGCATCTTAAGCTTTCAAATAGCATTTTTATTTTTTTGTATATTTTTTTGAAAATTACTGTTCTCTCCTTTGGGAGTGGTTGAGGTTTTTATCTTATTTTTCTCTTCTTTCTGCTGCTCTTTTTCTTCTATTTGCAAATTACATCCCACTTGCTTGTACCTTACTGGTTCACAAGTAACCTGATTTTGGTAGTTGCAATGTAGTAACCTTTTCCTAAAGTACAATGGCAATTGGTATTACTGAGAATACTTACTTCAAATGAAGGTGTTTAATTTGAAAATATTATGTTGTTTGTGATATAGCCCTAAATAAAGGATTTGAGATCCTACCTTGAGCTCTTTCTTTAGGACTGCCAAACATGCACACAGTAAATAAATAAATAAGCAGAGGAGAGGATGAGAATTTCTCCAAACTTTCCACAGCCAGATAAACAAACTATTTCTAGTCTAATCCATATGGCTCTGTGACATTATTTATTCATTTTGTTCTTGTAATGTCTTGTGTGGTTTATTAGCTCATTTTTGTCCTATTTAATATTGGTAGTTAAGACTTTGAATGGTTTTGCTGTTCTCTCTGAAAATACGAATAGTTGGCAGTAGATAATGCTTTGGTCAGTCTGAAATCTACTTTTAAAATCTTCCTCTTTTTTATTGTGCTTTAAATCTGTTTGTTTGGGTTTTTATTTTAATCCTTTGGCAAGAGTCCAAAGTATCTTTTAAGTGAGAATATCAGAATTAAAGGGCATGATTGAAGGATGTTTATTTCAATGCTGTTGCATCACTTGGGCAAAAGGAGGGCCCCTCACCCCTCTGTGTTTACATTTATAGCACCAGTTCAGCATCTGCCATAACTATGTAAGATAATAATTTTGTTCTTAGGAAAGCAAAGGATTAGCAATGGTAGCTCATGCCAGGATTATAGTAGGGAAGTGCTGCAACAGCATTTATCAACTACTCTGCCAAGAGTTTTAGCTCGTAAGAACAAAGCTGTTCAAGTCCTTTAAATTACACTTTGCAAGAGGAGACTCTAAGGTCCCAGAACACGTGTTCTCAAGATGTGGGTTGTAACCACATTTCTGTGTTTGGTGCTCACACTTGCTTGTCTAATGGCTGACAAGGAGAAAGGTCATTATGCTTCTTTGTTTATAACAAGATCATGTCATGGCAAAGGCTGAAAGTAAGAGTAGGATATTAAGGCTGAAATAGAGCTTCTGGAGTAATTTTGTATTTAGCTTTGGGTTATTACATGGTAATACTGCTAGTTTTCTGCAGTAGTTCTTTGTCACATCCAACCTTGAAACCTCTGTTTGAAATGGTGATCTCAGAATCTCATTTGCCAAATCATTACACTATTTGTTTTTAGTAGTTTCCTTTTCATCTTTTAAGATGTTAGCTTTAGTTTCTTGACTACAGGCATTTTTCTTTTACACTTGCCTCACTTTCTGTGAATTCCTTCTAGGTTTTTATGAATAATGTTAAATTTTAACAGTTCTTTCCTTTTCATCTGATTATCTGTTGGAACCACTTAAAAAACCAAACAAACAAACAAACAAAACCAAATAACAACACACAGCAAAACAACAAAAAATCAAGCTTTCTATACAAATATAGCCTTTTATTTCCTGACATTTTCTCTGGATGCTTTTCTGGACAGAGGAGGTGGTAATTTCTCATGTAAACACTGTACACAAGCACTTTATGAGCAGGTAACAGGTAGATGGACCAAATTCTTTCAGCATAGTGGGTGTAATATTGGACATGCCTGTGAGTGGTACTTTTTCTTCACTTCCAAAACAGAAGTTTCTCTGTCCTCTCCCTAACACAGTAGTGGTTTTTAAAGTTTCACTAAGAATGTAAAATGATTTGGTTATAGCTTTACACTTGCTATTGCATGAAGTATGATCTTGAAGTAACTTATCATTCTACATACCAACCCTGTATTGGCTTTTTACTGCAGAAATACCCCATTGCACAGCTATTTATGGCTTTAGTTTAGTACTGTCTGCTTTTGGTTAGCTTGTCTTCTCTGTACAGCCTTGATTTCTCTGAAGTGCTCCATATGGATTGACTGAAGATTTAAATCCACGTATCTAGTCTTGTCAACTGCATTTGCTCCATCTGCAATAGCATTAGCCCAGGACGTTCTAGGGGGATAAGTAATGTACTTAGAGTTTCCTAGTGGTCCTTGAAGAATTCAGATGCTGCCTTGATGACATTCCAGTATGTGCCTGAACATGGTTGTATTTATTTTCACATTAGTCAATGTGTTTGCTTGCTCTGACAGCTTACCCCTTTATCTTGGCAAAATATTTTCCATGCAGGTTCTTATACTGTATTTTGGCAGTGCTGTTCCAAAGACTGTTTTCTTTTTTATTCAATGGCTTCCATATATCGAATTCTTTCTATTTGAATAAAAATTCAGCAGCTTATTTTAACTGATCGAAGTTCTCTTTCTTGCTTGCTTTTTTTTTCCCCTTCACTGTGAGTGCCTAAGTTCACCAGTAAAATAAACAAAAAAAATAATGTTGTTACCTTTCTTCTGTGCTAGGCCTTAATCTTGGTGGGAGAAAATTACTGAGTAGAAGAAGAAAAGGCCTTTGCATTAGTTGTACCCAGCTCCAGTCATCCGTAGCAGCTACCTGCAGCCTCCGGAGCAGTGTGAGGAAGAGTTGTAGGTCTTGGAATTGTATAATGAATATTTCTAAAGAAATGAAACAGGCTGAAACTTAGAAGGCCATTTCTCTGAGTGTAGGATAGTAGAAATCTTGAATTCCAACAAAGCATTATTCTGAAATAGGAGTATGTTTGGTAGTCTGCTTCTTGCATCAGCCCTATATGGAAGAGAGTCTGAATTTCTGTGCAGTACCACAGGTTGTTCTTAGTAATGTCTGCCAACTCTGTATCTCAGATATTCAAACAACTTTGTTTAGCTTAATTATTTATTAGTGCTTAACCATTTCTTCCTATATATATCTAAAATTGTATTTATACATATAAATATTTTTGTATTTGTCTGGGCAAATATCAGTTAAGAAGAACCACTTGAAGCATCATAGATCAAGCAAAAGAAATCAATTGTCCAAATTGGAAGTTATCCTATAAACATCTGCATTCACCAAATTTCATGTTAAAGGAAATCAAGCACTTAGTAGAACAGCTTCAAAATAAGAATACTGAGAGAGGCTTGCACTTCATAGGCAACTGTGAAGATCAAGGTCTCGTTTGTAGGACAAAAAGGAAATCCTCCCTAGCTTCTACTTTTAAGGAAAATGAAAAATTTTTCTTTGGAAAATTAGGGAAATATTCTACTATATTTAAGTGAGAATAAACTTTAGGAAATCACAGAAATACATTCCTGTAATATAATGGCACAAGTGAAAGGAAAAGGAGACCATGAAGAAATGTGGTTTATTTTGCACACTAGGTGACCAGCTAGGGGAGACCAAATGTTGGCACAAGAACTGTAATGATGGCATGGTTCTGAGCTGGAGAAGTGGAGTCAAGAAGTGCTCGACTAAGCAAAGAATGCAAGGTGAAAAAAATAGAGGAGTCCTGGGATGATATTCTGTAAAGACAGTGAGAATAAACAAATAGGGCACGATGAGACTCAGTAGTCCTGTCCTAAAATTTGAGAATTAAATAATGAAACTGCTGCTGTAGAATGTGTATGGTTTTGGCCTCTTGCTAGCGTGTGCTCAGATGTTTCCACAGAAATTTTAGAAATACTAGAATTGGTCATTTTTTAAAGAAGTGTTTTAGCATAGCTTTTTTTTTAAGGTTTTTTTTTTTTATTATTGTGCTTCTCAGGGTATCCTGTTGGCTCATATCCAGATTTCCCATTAGATATTCTGATATACTGATTAGTGAGAACAGCTTATTTAGACACATATGTGGACATTATTGTGATGGAAGAAACTCTTACTTGGACTTAGTGCTTATATTGTTGCTTAGCTAGAATCAGCAAACTGTGTAGCTTTAGGTGAGGTTGCTATTTGAAATTGATTTATTTAAGCTAGTGTTACTCTTGTATAGATCCTCACTTAATTTTAACTAGTTTTAACTGCAATTGATTAAGAAACTACTTAAGATAAGCCAGCATAAATGACTGTTAAGCAAAAGATGTGCAGAAAGATTTACAGTCATGGAGCTAAAATAGGTTAGTACACATGATCAGGTGATCTGTCTTTTCTAGTAGTACCTGAAATGTGATTAGCATCAGCAAACCAGCATAAAATTGTATTAAGTGTTTCTATACAAGGCACAGCCAGATGACTGAATTACTCTGGATCTGCTGAAACCTCTTGCAATAGTTGAATACAGGTTGCAGTTGTTCTTTTAGAATTTAGCTGTACACAGGAGTTAATGAAGACTTATTCAGCTGCAATTGGAGGAAGGATCAGGATCTGTTGTGCCTGTAGCCCATGATAAGCTACAAAGGATGTTTATAGAAGTGCATTTCAGTCTCCTATTTACAGCAGGTGAAGAACAGACACAAATGCATTTGCTATTGCTCATGATAACGTCTTAGGATGTGGCTTTTCAGTCATGTTTGTTGTCTACTAAACACAGCCCAAGCTTCCCTCCCATCCTAGGGATAAAAAAAAAAAAAAAGTGAGGATTTTTAGATGAGCTTTTGAAAGATTTTCTTTTTTTTAATCTTTTACATGCACTTCTTATTATGTATCCATTAGGGATATGTTTCAGCTGCTGGTTTGGTTTTGTGGCTGGCTGTAAAAATGCAAAGCTTCAGATTGAAGTATGAAGATATCGATAAGAAAAATATTGATGCACAGAAGTTTCAATATCAATTGCTAAAAGTGAAAAACATACCCCAGCCACTTATTGTGGTGTAATTTTAAAAAAATAGGGAGTACTATGTAGAATGAATGAGTATGAGTGGTTTTTGTAGTCTGGTGTCCTCTTTCTGACAGTGATCAATCCTAGGTGCTTGTTGTTTGTGGTCTGTTTTTCTACTTGTTGACATGTGATGATGCAAGAGTGTTTCTTTCTCATGAGTTTCGAAAGCCTGTTCAATAAGTTCCTGCCCCTGTCTTGAGGAGGAAGAGGGTAAGGAAGGATCTTACTGCATGGCAATCAAAGTGGGCAGGCAGGGATCTTGAGAGGAATTTCAGTATCTCCCCAAAGGCAAGATCAACCTTACCTACTTTTCGCATGCTGACTGGTTATTTGTAACTTATAATCTGATCATGATGATATTTACTTTTGGCACTCCTGTGAACGGCCTTTATTCCAAAGGAGAGAAGGCTCCTCCTCATCTTCTTTTTATGTTTTCCATTGTCTTTACCCCTGATCGAAGTCATTTCTTCAGTAGCTGATCAGTCATTTGGGATCTCTTGAACTCAGAGCTGGACCCTGTTTTCCATACGTGGGCAAAAGACTGACCTGTATAATAATTTTTAATAACTTTTCTGTTATTTCATATGTTCATTTTCCCCATCTCAAATATATAATTAGAGATAATTAGAGAGATAAAGTCTGTAGATAAAGCCAACCCCCTAATCTGTTTTAGCTACTCGCCATTCCTGCAGTCAAAATCAGGCTAGGTAGAAGCAAATGCAATTTCAATTTAATATAATGGGAACTCAGGATTTTCAGATCATAGCTGATTAAAAGTATTCCTGATGCCAATTTGTTGTAAATTATTCTTGTTTTGCATAACTCCCAAACACATTAATTTTCTACTTCAAACTACTGCTTCCTGCTGCTAACAATTAGATAACCAGGTTGTCACTCCAAGAGTTTCACCACTGAACTTGGCAGAGCCTAACTGGCCTTCTTCTGTGTCATCTCTGAGAGTCCATCTGCTAAGAACCAATGTTAAATTTAGTGAACATGAAGACTGAATAATTATATGGATTCCTAACTCATCATCCAGGCCATCTCTTTCCTTGCTCAAGTTGGAACTGTTTCAAGAGCTCACATAAAACTGAATTATTTTAATAATCTGGAATTCATAGACTATGTGGCTATGAAAATATCATACTGATTTTTGCTTGTGTATTATGAAGATTATTTATATATTGCACGCAGCTTCTGCTTTTTACCTGAAGTATGTTATCTCAGTTCAAATGAGCATTGAGCTAAAAGGTTTATTTGAAAATAATAGAAATCAAATGGGTAAAATGCTAATTAAGAATATTTCGCCTCTCCTATTGTTGCTTATGATTGTTGTCTACTGTTTTCTTTGTAGGCTTAAATATTTCCTTCCCTCAGCTTATCATCCAGTAGAAAATAAAACTTGATGTTTGTTTACAGGCTTTTGAAATTACTTTGTTTGTGCAACGCTTTTCTGGGACAGAAATTACCTTATGAAAAATGACCCTGGAAAGGGCCATGGGTTTATTTTTTAAATATTTTCTTGGAGAACTTTTGTTATGTAAGAAAGCCTAAAGTAGTCAAAGGGTAGAGGAAAATGGAGAGGGATCTCCACTGCATCCTTTCTCACACGCAAGGGACAAATTGGTTAGTTTTGCTTGGTGATATCTGTTGTTACAGCTTTCTTAAAATAGTTGAACATTAGCCATACATGATAAAACTGCCATGGACAAGTATGCCTCATGTCTGAGAGTTTTATTCACTTCCCCCTACCACTTTGGAAGTCTTGTTATGCTGTTGCAGAGATTGGAATCATGTTGCCTTAACCTTGTGGGGTAAGCATGTTGTAACCCATGAGTTTTAGGAGAAAGATTCATTTCATAGAATACTTTCATCTACCACTAGCTGAGCCCTAGCTTGTGTTGTGCCACAGTTGTAAAAGGTGGAGAAAAGACTCTGTAAGAAGAATGAGATAAAAAATCAAAACCAAACCTTACTGAGTACATGGAAAGGGGGTTGGGGAGAAATTTCAGTATTAAAAGCAAATCTAGAATTTGGTAATGTTATAGCAACTGATATTTTCAAGAGGTTAGAAAGAGTTGGTAACAGCAGTTTCCATTATCACATGTCTGTGAAAGTAGCTTTTGTTTCAGAACTGTCAGTCGTGTGGATATACAAAGACTGATAGGTACAAATCAACCTGCAAGTCAGAAGTCTAAAATTTCTGCCCCTGGCCACTCGGCAGCTGAATGTGTCTTTTAGATAATTATTTTCAGATCAATGTGAAAGAATGGTAGGATGTGCAGAAAGTGCTCCATGTATCCCTTTTCATTAGAAGAACCAGATCTGAGAAGTGCTGCTCCTTCTTTCCTAAGATGATCCACTAAACTTAATCTTCACTTCTGAACTTCATAAGAGGCCACCCATTAAATTATGTGAGAGATTCATACTGAATTGATCATGGTGGTATCAGTCTCTTGGTAACTTTGCTACCAACAAAGCAAAGCAAAAGGAGGGTGCCACTGAGCAGGCTGGGCAGTGACGTTTCCAGCTGCTTGCAGGGTAGAAGGGGGGTTAATATAATTCAAGACAAATTTACATCACTCTTTTCTAAACTGGAACTGCTGGCAGCTATTAAATCAGTTGTAAGTATTATGGCTCTTAGGTTACATTAGTCATCAGGAATAACAAGGCTAGTTGCTGCTAGCCTGTTTCAAGCATTTGCTGTATACACATCTAACCCAGTGCTTGCTATAACCAAGTGAAGTAGTGGGCAAAGAATAATACATTCCTTTACAGTGAGTCTTTATGCAGAAGCAAAGTTTTCCTTGTTAGGGAAGAGTTAGAAGGTGAACTGTAGTTCTGTCTGAAGTGACTGGTTTCCTGGTCGATACAAATCAGTGTCCCTGTTCATAGCTGGACCATCTGTCCTTGAACAGAGTAGCTCATAAAACCTGTCCCATGTGGCATAGAGCAGAAGAGAAAATTGTGACAGTACTAGAGTAAGCTACCTGCCTTTATGTTGCTGGCCACGTGTTGTTCAGATAAAGGCCTTTGTCGATACTGAAGGCAGTTCAAAGGATGTTCACGGCACAGTTAATTTATAAGACGGAAACAAGCAGAAATGAAGGGTTTTGTGTGCTATTTTCCTGGCACCAGGTGGGGATGTGAGTGCTTAATCAGCTATTATAGCATTATCTTGGGTCTGCGGTGCCAGGTTTATAACTGTGGGAAGCTGTTTTAGTCTTACTTCATGATGTCAGTACAGCAGACCATGGTATTAGTGACATTCATGTAAGTGGAAGATCATTTCAGATTAGTTGTGCTCTCATATGGCGTTTCGCTAATGCGTTTTGACAGTACCTTCAAAATACAGTTATACTTGCCTATCATAATCACTTGTTCTATACTTCTAATCTGACATACAGCACAGGAAACAAGGAGAATAGCAAGAAAAAAAAATAAAATCTTTACTGACTTACATGGGCACTGAGGTTTATACTGGCTACAGAACATGTTTCTGAATGTTTTGTGTTTATTGGTACAATGTTTCTGTTATAATTAACTAACCGGATTCATCTGCCTGAAGCACGGAGCCACTTGCATAGGAGAAAAACTACATGCCTATGGGGTGCTTATAACTAACATACACACTTGGCATTTTTTTCCAATGTCATATTTATTTATTAAAAAGTCAGTGTTGTGTATGGTAGAAACCAGTTGGCCTGATTAAAGTCATAGTAATAATCAGAAATCTTTTTCAACTGTAACTTTATTTTCCAAGAACAGGCTTTCTTTACTTGATTGTTTTCATTGGAGTAATTAGCTACCCTGTTTATGTTCAACAACATAATCCTTGGCATTGTTAGAAGTATTCTAAATACCCCATGTTAAATAATGTTAAGTTCATCCACCCTTTACCATCTATTGCTGTAGGTAGGACTGCTGAGAATGTGTTTGGAAATGTGCTCAGCAGTAGGGGATACTGTGTGATCAGTGAGGCTCTGTGCTTTCACAACTTCCACCAGCCTTGTCCTGAACCTGTAGACACCCTAATGTTTGCAAGGAAGTTTGAGAATCAGGCCAGGGAGAGTTTCTTGCTGTATGGCAAAAGAATAAAGTACTTCGGTGTAGTTTTCTTAGAACATTGCCAAAAGCAATCCGATTAGAATATTGTTCAATTATTTACACTGAATTGTTCAATTTGATTTTTTCAGTTAGCTGTAAGCAAACAAATATGCTGTGTCTCTTGGACACAAGAACGTGATGTTGTTTGGGTTTATTTGCTGTTTTGTACTAATCAGCGGTAAATTTAAAGATTGCAAGGTGTTCCTTTACAATTGCTTTTTCTTATTTAACATATACTGAATGTATGACTTAACTGAGAAAGAAAACCGTTTTCATTCTCTTGAGGTTTGTTCTACTCCCTATGGCTGGAACTTGTTTTAATTTTTGGACATAATAAAAGATTTAAAAGGCTTTATTAAATGATAAAATATAGGCCTTTCACTAAAGTTACAACCAGATCAAAAATACGTCTGTGCTCAAATATATTGGATATTCTTCAGAAGGCTGATTAAACTACTATTCTATTACTATGCAACAATTTCCTGTGTTTTATATATATCATTGTGATGATATATCACTTATAATCTAGACAGCAATGGACTGCCCTGACCCAGTAAGATTCAATATCCTACCATATAATTTACCTCATTATCAAACGTGCTATCAGGTTTTATTACCTGATTTGGCCAGAAAAAGTAAAATACGTATTTTAGAAACAGAACTCTGATCAGAGTTTTGCTAAGAAAATTAACCAGCCATAACTTGACTTCCCTATTTCCTAGGTAAAGCAGAAAATTTAGTTCAACTCAACTGCAGTATGTGACTCAAAAGATTCTATTTGGAGTAGGTGGGAATATTCCTAGTAGGGAAAAAAAACTCACCACATCCCTTATTCTCCATCAGCTGCTACTGACAAATGCAGAATTTCATATCTCGTGGTGGATGTACCTAAATGCTTTCAACTTTGGAGGGGTTTGTATGTCCTTTCAGCCTCATTGGTTTCTACTTTTGAAGTGGAAAAATGAAAGTAAAAATAATGGTATGGCTGAAGTCTTTTGTGTTTACAGTATTCTTAACTTCAGTCAGAAAACGGTATGATGTCTATACAGCAGAACCTTTTCAATGAAACAATGTGGAGTCATTAAATACATCTTAATGATGTTCTTCATTTCTTTTCTCTACTAAATGCAGTGAAGTGAACTTGCTGCTAGTATGTATTGAGCTTCAGCGGAATTGACTGTTAGTTGAACATATGGCATTTTATACTAGCACACTGCATCATTTGTTAGAGAAGACATATACAGAATGCAGTACTGTAATGTAAGTTTCCTCTCCCTTGTTTTCTGCATTGCAAAGTGAATGCTGTTGGAGAATATTGAGTTCTTGTTGGTCTTAACTGTTCATAAAGGTTCCCCACGATGAGGAGACTTTTAATTCTCTAGCAAATATGCTATAAAATGCAGTAAATCAGATTGTTTTGCAAACAGCTGAGATTTTACCTCCTTTGAATTCACACAGGTATCAGGCTAGTGAATAAAAATGCTGAACTGTGGGGTTTTTTTAATTTACATTTAATTGGGTTTTTGTTCAGTGGATAATTGCTTACCCTGCAATGCCAGACATTTTTAGTACATGCATAGAAATACATTTTAAGTAATTAAGAGTTCTCTTTTAAAGAGGCAAAATACCAAGGAAGTACAGATAAAAGCTAAAGCATACAATGTATAAATACTGCACTTGAGTGGTTAGAGAGTTCTGCAAAAGCCTTGGGCTTTTCCTTTCAGCTGTGAGAAGAAGATTGTCAGCTCACAGATGTCCCCAGAGGCTGTAGCTGTTTAATTTTCAGGCTGTCCACTGGAAGGATAAAAATACAGTCAGTGAAAAAGGCACATGAAGAGAGGTTGTTCTGATGATGAGGAAGCCATAATGGTTTGGTTTTCCGGTTAGTCTTTAGCAACCACTGAAATGTGTATTTTTGCCTATTCCACACCTTATTAAACATGGTAAAATAGAGACCATAATATCTGTTCATTTGCGATTATATGTTTAATGGCTTTCAAATAATAAAATCATTCTTTTTTCCCCATTATTTTTTAATCGTTGTTGTTATGGAAATATCTAACAGTTTTAGCAATGCTGGCTGTGTTGAGATATTTGAAGGCTGGTCATCATGACTTAAGCCTGCATTAGTAAGTGATGTGGCCAGGTAGGAGCACATCAGTAGTTTTAAGCAGTTGGTATGTGAGAACCCTGTGCCAATACCATAACCATTTTAGTGCATTTTGCTTCAGAATGTCTCTAGTCAGGTCTAGTAGACTCCTTGTAGCAGGGACTGTGTCATCCAATGCACCTATTCATGTCTTCTGGAGACACTTTACATTGTGAACCAGACCAAGAGGGAATAACTGGGATTTTGCTTTAAAAGTGCACTCTAGATCTGAACTAAGACATTTACCTAGATGCACCCATTAGTGGCATTAACAGCATTACTATGAAAGCGATGGCTGTTTCTTGTACAGTGTTACAAATTACAGCCATGTTCTAATACGCTAAATTACATCCCAAACTTATGTCAGCAAGTAATGACAGCGGCTTAAACCACAGGGATTTTTTAATACAGGTTTAAACACCTGCCATTGCAGCACCATTTCTCCTCTTAAGAGCTTTCCTTTCCCAGAACCACCTCCAATAAATTTAGGCAGCAATATGTCAGTGGTTGGCAGTGAAACTAAGAGCAAGGGATTCAGTACTTTTGATCAAATTGAGCATAGCCACATGATTTTAGCTTTTCATCTGTTAGTCTGAGTGCTTAAAAATGGTAAGGGAGGACAGTATAGCATTTCCAGTGCTTACTTTCTAAACCTTAAGGCTCAAATGTTTCTAGCCATGCCTTGCCTCCAGTGGTTGAATGTAGAAGTAGCCTAAAACTGGGGAAACAGTGCACTATCTTTTGGATGCCTTTGTAAATTAGAGACAATCTGAAAGCTTTGATGTCTGAGAAACTGAGGGTGCATGAAAGATGAATGTGTATATATATTCTAGCCATTGGCCATTAATTGAGCCTTTTAATTTATTTATTTATTTTTACCAGCAGCTGGAGTATTTCAGTGTTATTAAATTGTCTTTTTTTTAATGTCAGTGTGCTGCTTGTGATGGGTACAGGATTAACAGCTCCAGAAACCAAAGTCCTCTCTTTTTATCAACGAAACAGGTTCAGCAAGGGCATAAGGAACATAAGCTTCCCCCACACTGCTCAATCAATATGTCTCAACACTGACCCAAAAGAATATCTCTGAGGGGAAATGCATTTGTTAAATTTCTTTTCCAATTAATTTGACAGCTCTGCTGAGACTGCTAACAAAAGTACTAATTCATACTAATTGCAGTAGTGGACCCATGTCAATGGGGAGCTGGGCTGAGCTCTTCGTAACATCTCACAACCCACCAGGCATCATTTTGATTAGGAGCTGTTACTGGAAGAAAGAACATAGGGTTTGGAGCCTGTTCTACGTTCACTTCTTTTCACTTGCAAAATTGGGACAGCAACACTCTCCCGTACGTGTTTACAAAGGTGGAAAGTAGCAAAAGAACATCCAGCCTCGGTAAATGCAAAATCACATTCCCCCCCCAACCCCAAAAGAAAATGTAGTATTTCTGTACATCTGAATTATTTTTTTTGGATGGAGATATGTGCATTGACGTGGACAACTGGGAGAGGTAACCATGGTCAACGGATTGTTGGAAATTAAAATAGAAAAAAAGCAAACAAACCAGCCCCAAATATGATAGAAGCAGAGAGTAGGAGATAAGATGTAATCCAATATATAAATCAATTGGTTTCATCAGGAGCACCATGAAAAGAATAAGAGCATTTTCCACCTGATAATGATACTACAGAAATAGAGATGTGTTTAATCAAAGACAGAAAATGTTTCTGTACAAGGTGATTGAAAAGTTTGTGATTGTTCATCTAGGACAAGAAAATTCATGATAGATCTTTGTAAAGTAGGAATAGCTTAGGGAACATACATCAGGAGCAGCTGTTCTCCCTGTCTTATAATGAAAACCAAGAATGCATTGATTTGGCAAAAAAGTTGCAAAACCTGAAGGTAAACTGAAGGAAGGATGTTTTTTTTTTTTGCTTTACAATGAGTGTCTAGACTGAAGAGGCATGTCAGAAAAGTTCTTTCAGATCAATAATTAGCAAAAAAACCCACTGAATATTATAGGACAGCAGAATGCAGGATTATTGTAATTTTTTGTTAAAAAATAAATTAGGAGATCTCTCAAACCTTGGGTTTCCAGGTCTTTGAAATAATATCTATGTTGTAGGGGTGAGGGATGGCAAATTATCATCCCCTATTGGCCTTTCTCTTGCAGCTTCTAGTGGTGCTACCATTAGGTTCAACATAGGCACCAAGTTAAGTGCTAGAGCTAGATGTAATCTGTATGACAATTCATTTATATCATGACGATTCATTTGTTCTTTTTTATTTATATCACCTTTTATCTTATTAACCCGTTAATCTATGCTGGTTCAAGCACAGGGAACTTAGATAAACCTCCCAAGATTTTGAAAGTTGTTTTTCACTTTTTAGCTAAATCTAGCATGGGAGAATAACTATGCACTGTCTTGATTTTTTCACTGAGCTGGAAAGGAAATATCTTCCTAAGAGCTTGTGTCCTGTGCGACGGGGTGGGGTCATTGGTTGTTTCTCTGTTTCTTGTTTTTTAAAAGTTCAGGCAGAGAGAGGGGGAGGTTGAGGAAAAGCTGAACCAGTGTAGTACCATGGTTATTCCTCTGTGGCACTCTTAGCCCAATGTTAGAAAACATTTATTGTTTGAAGCTGTTGGGATCCGATGTCTAGTTTGTTTATGAGGAGCTCACAGAAATTCAAGTAAAAAGTATCTCTTTGCTTTTGGTACTTGCCAAATTGTCATTAAAAATATCCAGATTTCTTGTGTGTGTGTTTGTACAACTTTTTTTTGTTGTTGTTGACTCTTTTAAGTTGTTGCTAGTGAATTTTATTCTGGTCTTTCTTTAATTTAGGTATATATATTTTTAACCAATGCTTATTGAATTAAGAAGTTATTTTTCACCTCTGTGTGGATTAAATTAAGTTATAAAAAAATAGAATGTAGAATTTCTTTGTATGACAAATTGATAGCTTAATACAGCTCAGTGTGTGTAGGCTTTGCTTCAGGAAAAAACATCTCTCTTAGGGAAAGTGAAAGTGCTTATAAACATAAATTGTTTGTTTAAATACTTAAGTGATTCACAAAGTGTGAGTGGAGTTAAGGTAGGTAACTTTTTGTTTATTTTCCTTTAATTCTGAATCGAGGTTGCAGTTCTTAATGCTTTTTCATTAACAAAAGATTTCTTTTTCTCTAAAACTGCCTGAAAAGAAGTTGAAATGCCTTTCACATTTTGTATCCACAAGTGAGAACATCTTTGCCATAATGCTTTTTCAGACCTTCTGTCTTTGACATTGCACTTTCAACAACATTGCTGGTAGCAATCACGGCTGTAATGCACTTCATAAAAAGAGATACAGAAGCCTGCAAGGCACAACGTAGAGCTATTACAGACAGCAGTTAAAAGGTGCAGTGTTATTCCCTCAGCATAAAGTTATCTCTTATGTACATATAATTAATATGTCTGCCAGTAACAGTTATTAAACAAAGAACAGGAATTGTTTCTGTTGAATGACTTGACCTGGGAGTGAAGCCAATTTAAAAAACATCTGATTAAAATACGTTAAGGTCACAGATCATTATGAAATATGAAGTGGGAAGAAAAAAAGCAGAAATTTACTCATGAGTAAGATTAAATGCTACTAAATACATTTGGGTTTTTTGTTCTAGCAGGAGCTTTCAGGTATAAAAAAAAAAGTGCTCATTCCAAAGAGTATTTTTCTAGGCTCATTTCATTGTCACATTGCACCAGTTCCTTGCCTCATACATATCACAGTTCATCCTGCTGGCATGAAGGCTGGAGGGGTATAGCAGAGAGGTGGAGAGAAGAGAGAGAATTTTCTGAACTCTCAGATTATTTGCTTCTTACTGTTGGTGAAGGCCTAGTGATAGGAGAGAAATAGCACCAGTTTTGCTGTTGATTTCTTTTGCTGTGGACAGCTGCAGTAGTTCTTCAAATCTATCAGTAGTTTAGGCTATGATTATTCTGTTTTTCCAGTCTAGAGTTGCTAAAGTGCACATGATGCATGTTTTCTTCTGCAGTAGTTTTCCCCTCAAAGAAAAGTTATGGTAATAAACAGTTGCATTTTTCTAGAGCTATTGCACAGCTAATAATGAAAGGAGTGGTTGGAATTCACTTTAGTATTTCAAATGCAATGTTTAATTTGATACTTTATTTTTTTCAGACTAAAAATTCTGTCTTGTGCATAGAAAATAAAATATGAGATTTTACTGATTTGCTTATAATGCTTAGGCTGGATTACTTCTGCTGCTGGTCTGAGTGCTACCTACTTTGTAATTATTTCGTGTTTGTTTATTTAGTGTGCTGCATACTATGGAGAAGACAATGTAAGAATACAGAGAATAATTATTTTTATTTCCCCAGCAAACAGAGTAGACTCATGAGAGAAAGCCAGTGTCCTTACCTCTTCCTGGAGTTATTTTTACCTTCATGGTAATGACGTCCATTCCTACTGGAGCCTTTAGCCCTCACTTAAGTCTTTCTCAATCTTATTTGCCCCTCTCCTGAGCCCAGAGAGTGTACGGCTCTCATGTGCAGTAGACTTCAGTGGGGATCCCCAGCTGCTGACAAGTCTTAGGGCTGCCCCTGCCTCCTCCTCCTCCTCCTTCTCCTCCTCAGCAGGTACAGGGAATTGTCACAATGTTTGAGTGACATTCAGCTTTGTACCTCTGTTTCTACTGTAAAGAGTAGTACTTAGCATTTAGACCTATTCCCTTAAGTGGTGTCTTACTATTTATTTGTATCTGGTGACAAAACCATGCCTGAAGTTTAATGGAAGTAACAATCAAGAATACACTGTAATTCTTAGGAGCTTGTTAGGGCTAGGTGGGTATTCACAAAGGTACCTGGAGGCCTGTGAGGATGTATAAATATGTATTTCTGTAGATTATGGGGCTTTTTGTATACTAATAGACAATGAGAGCTACTGAAGATGGTTTCCCTGCTCTGAGGGATTTTGCAGGAAACCTAAATTATAAAGCATTGTTTTCTGCTAAGCAGGTACCATTACGAACAAGAGAGGGANACTCGATGATCCAGTGGGTCTCTTCCAACCCGGTGATTCTGTGATTCTGCGATTCTGTGAATGACGGGATAAAACCAAGGATGGGATGACTCAGGCAGAATTCTGCCTTTATTTCCTATAGTTCATCTATCTGAGCTAGAAATATAACTATATATATCGTGTTATTTTTAATGCAGCTAGAAGAACACATGTTGCTGGATAGAATTTGTGACTGAAGTGTGAAATTAACAGTTACGATATGTTCATTTAAAGTTAATAACAATTCTCACCTTTCCTAGAAGTTGTAAACAAGCACAATAAGGGAAAGAGATAACTCACCCGGGGAAAATAAAATGGGTTTGAGTGTTACAAGGTTGATCTATATTGTTTGTTATCTCACATATTTTCACAAGCTGGCAGCTCTGTTACATCTCATTTTGCATGTGCATGTGTATGTATGGGTGGGTGAATGTGTAATTCTGCTACTGGTGATAAACATGGCGCTGTTGGCATCTCCAGACTGTGACCATCTCCAGATCATGACTGTAGTATGTGTAGTGAGGGAAAAAAGCAGGGTAAATGCTTTCAAAAGGGGTTTGAGAACATTTTAGAAATACAAAGCTCTACATGGGCATCACGGTGGACCAGCTGGTAGCATTCATTTCCCAGCATACCTGCCCAGCCAAAGGTCATCCTGTGGCTTCAGATCTGATGTAAGGGCTGCTGCTGCTGCTCATTGGCATGACATTTACACAGGTGACAATAAGAGTGGTTTGCAGGGCCCCACTAACACAAATCCCATGCATTGGGGAATGCTTCCCTGTCCTCTCTGCAGGGAACAGAAACAGAAGAGTTGTTCCAGGACTGCTATCATCTGTTTCTCTCATAATTTTCATTAGCAAAATATTAAGGTATCAGTAAGTTGTCCTTGTTTCAGCTTACTATCCCGATTTTGGCTGGGATAGAGTTAACTTTCTTCTTAGTAGCTAGTGTAGAACTGTGTTCTTGATTTAGTGCAAGAATAATGTTGATAACAGATTGATGTTCCTAAGTAGAGCTTATACTTAGTCAATGACTGCTCAGCTTCTCCTGCCCTGCTAGGGCGAGGTGCTGAAGGAGCTGGGAGAGAGCACAGCTGGGACAGCTGACCCAAACTGGCCTAAGGGATATTCTGTGCCATATCACATTATGCTCAGTATGTAAACTGGGGGCAGTTGGCCAAGAGGGCTGTGATCACTGCTTGGGGACAAGTTGGTCATTGGCTGTTGGATGGTGATCAATTGTGTTGTGCGTCACTTGTTTTGTGCATTGTACTATTTTTTTTTCTTCCTTTGCTGTCCTATTAAACTGTCTTTATCTCACAAGGATGAGTTTTGTTTCCTTTTTACATTCTCCCCGTCTCACTCCAGGAAGAGGAGAGGGGACCAAGCAGCTATGTGTTGCTAAGCTGCTGGCTGGGGTCAAACTACAACAGTCGTGCAGGTTTATGATTGATTCCCTTCTTTCTTTAAATGCTGTAGTTTAATGGCACAGTGGTATTTCACTCCAGGCTTTTTTTATTGATAAGCAGAGGAATAAAGAAAGGAAATAGCTTATTGCTTAGTGGATGCTGCCCATTGCACATCTGGTTTCATGGCTGCATATATCTGCTTGCAGTGCCTTGCCACGCTTGAGCCTTGCCTCGAAGCATCACACCTCTGTTCAGAGCATCACACTTTCTGTTCAGAGCACAGAAAGCGGCATTCCTGTAGGAGTGGGGAGTGTGGCTTATTTTGCAAATAAACAGTTATTTTGACCTTGTGTAGGGGAGTGGTCCCTGTCAGGCCTGGAGTACTAGGGCTGGAAAGTCATCTGCTCAGGCAGCATGGGCTCAGGTCATTAGCTGGTATTTACAGCTGGGAAGTGTTGATATTGCTCTGTGTGTAGAGGGCTGCAGGGTCTGAATACTAAAATGCACCTATTTACTAACAGCTTTGTATTTTAATTTAAAATTTATTCAGGTTGAAATGAATCATTTAACCCTTAATTAGGAACATGTTTTAATGTCAAACAGATTAGTCAAACAGAGGCAAAATTCACTTTGCTGTTGAAAAGATGGCCACATTTCTGTAAGCAGTAACTACCATAGATTGCTACGTGCATTTGTTTTCCTTTCAGTGAAATAACTTCCCCCCTTCTCTGTCTCTGAGACAGATTCATCAGTTATAGCTTAGGGAAATTCATTTTCATATAGCAACAATGAAAGCTGCAGTCCTGAAATTCTTACCAGTAGATGTCTTCAATAAAGTCAGTTTGGCTTGCACTCAAATAAATGGGATTGAGATCAGACTGCATACAGTTTTAAAATAATATTGCAGTTTGGAGTTATCACAGGAGTCGTGATGGCAAACAGGTATTGGCATCTGACTTGAGGAGGTCTTGCTGAAAAGTAAAACCAAACAGCCTTGCTGTACAGTTCATATCATGTATATAGACACTCTCTAGGTTTCCTTTACTGACTTTTAGCATGCCAAGATTTTTTTCCTAGCCCATTGCATCTGCTTACTCTCACATTGTTCCTTGTATGAGGGAAAGGAAATTTTCTTAGCTTCTAGAAGAAAAAGTTGAGAAAAAGCAACTCTCATTCACAGCTGATTCCCATGCTGAAATTACAGATTCTGTGAAAACTTCCTGTGCTAATCTTTTTTTTCCCTCAACATGACCGAAACCAAAGCCATGGTATTCACCTACAAAAGGCCAAACTTTATTCCATCACTGATGTAAAACTTTTGTAGTAAAGGCTTATTTTTTATCTTATATACCAGAATAAAAAAAAATACTAGGAAATAAATAATAATAGTAAGTACATTGACAATATTTTCTATTAACAACCCCCTTTCCAAGGCTTCCATTTCAAGTATAATTGCAGTTTTATTTTCCTTTGGGCTGCAATTGTGAATCATCTTAAATTGATCCGATAGACAAAGACAGAAACTGTGAGACAGCCTGAGGGGAAGACATGAGATTGGGAAGCCCTCACCAGGGCATACTGGGCCAGCAGGGATCTGAATGGCAAATCCTTCATCACCAACTGCTCGGTCTGTACCATGATAGCAGATGCACTAAATGATGAAATCTCTGTCCCTCTGGGATAGAAAAAGCTTGATTTCATGTTACCAGGGTGTTTCTTCCATATTAAACTTCTTTTTTTTTTAATCTGACCCCACACCATCACACCTTTTATTAAATGAGGTCTACAGTTTTTCACCCAAGGGATAAAAGAGAAATTTATTAACAGAGCATTTTGATTCCTTCTTTTCTCTTCCTCACCCCATAAAAGCTGTCCACTTTTTACTCAAGCTTGTTTGCTTATGTTCATTGCTGTATTAAGGTGTTGATAGTAGGAGCTTTGAAGGTGTCCCAAATAAGCAATCTTACTGTAGTTCCATTCTGTAAATGAATGCTCTTGTGTTACAATGCTATGAATATATTATGCTTAAAAAGCAATGGAAACTGTGTCTTGTAAGGAGACCAGCCACATGACAAAAGTGCAGGTTTTTTTGTTATTCATCTTTTGCCAATCTTTACATTAAAGTAGTATATAAAATTATTACAAATTTAAAAGATGGACTGTATATATTCATAAATGCATCTTTGTCTTGTGTATACCTACCCATAAATATAAAAACATTTCCTCAAGCTGAGTAGGTATGGTTAAGTGAAACCATTTGAGTTTGATATCTGACAATAAGTTTCCTTGGGAAGTTTTGGTGAAAGTGCTGTGTAATTAGCTGGATAGGTGCAGTGCAATGTTTATTCCGTAATGTGTTTGTGTAGTTACTAGCACTGGTAAGAGAGGGATTTACATCCATTCTCTTCTGCATGGCTTATCTTAGAGCCAGGAACAACTGTGCTGTGCCCAGAGACAGTAAAATCATTTAAAACTGCTCTGTCTGCTGAGGGGGGACCAAAGAGGCTCACTGGTGATATAGCACACGTATCATGGGGCAGTATGTGGGAAGGAATGAGGTGTAACTTTTAGAAGGCTGCAACAATAGCAACAGTAAAACCAAAACAAAAAACCCTACTGTGTTCCCTGCTGTGTTTTCTTCTATGGAGGTGTTTAAGAGGGGCTTAGGTTTCCTTTATTTCCTCAAGTTAAACAAAAATCCTGAAACACCCTTATAGCCTTTGAGGAGATGGCAAACAAAAGTGCTGGCTGAAGGAGGACAGACTGTGCTAGATCAGGTGGGTTGGTGTTAGGCCCTGTCGACTTTGCCACAGGGTTGCTTTTAGCAATTCTGCTTTCACAGATTGTCTTGTGGGCCCATGCCTCAGAGAATAGAACTCTGGATTGTTTATTCGGGGCTTCCAGGAAAGAACTTGGAGCAGGAGGTGTCTTTCCCAGCTGCTCTACTAGCATGGAATTTGGAGATAGCAGCTGCAGCCAGGCGCCCTGATTTGCAAGGGTTGTGAAGTGCTTAAGAGTGGCTGAGATTAGCATGTCCTTGTGAAATGTTTCATACTTGTCACGCTGTTTGCAATCCAGTGTGAAAAGGGTTTCCTTTATTAAGATGTCTAGCAGTAGGACATGGGACTGTACAGGCCTTTGTTCTCTCTGTACTTGCCAGTGCATTTCATTATGGTGTTTGGCACCAGGAGCTAATTAACAAATTTGCCTAACCCAGATATTCGGTTAGGTTTTGGTTGTTGACAACAACATGGAAGCAGAACATCCAGTTTAATGATTTTAATTTAAGTACTCAATTCAGTGACAGGTTCTGAGAAGTTTTACCTAAGCTCTGCTGTCTACTTTTTAACATTATATTTATAATGAGAATGTAGTGGAGTTTTCCTAGTGTGCTTATGTGCTCTGAGGTGTTTACTGTGGAACCAAAGTGTAACAAAAGGTAAACATATTTTAAGATGTGCTCCCTTTTGTAACATCTGTTTATGTGTGGTTGTAGGTATGAGTACAGGCCTGGAGGTGGCCAGTGTTAGGCAGAATGTTTCTAACTGGAGAATTGTACTTGGGGAAGGATGCATGTCTTGAGGGGGAAGCAGCTGCTGAAAGTAAAGTCTGCTGATTATTAATTGGGTTTGGTCTGCCTCTTTTTTTTTTCTTTAATTTTCATATGGCAATACCATCATGATGGGAAGAAGTCAACAGTGTTATTTCACTATGTGGTTTTTTAATAAAAAATTGTTTGGGTTTTTTTTTTTTTCTTTTTTGTAACTTGCTTCAAAGACTGTTTTCTTCCGCTGCAAATGTAACTCTGAATCAATCTCAAATGCAACAGGAGTCAAAACAGACGGAGTGTACCAGTGTTAATGAAACACCACCGCCCAGAGTTTTTCCAAAGCAGATGTTGTGGGTTCATGCACCTTCCCTGGAGACTGGGTTAATCTGGAAAACATCCTCCTTGTACAGACCATACAAGTTCCTGATAGTATCAGAAGCAGCTTATCAAGCCTGTTGCATGGTCCTTCAGAAATGGAATAGATCTTTCACGGTTCAGGTTTTCTTCATTTTGGCTTGCTTAGTCCTCCTGAACTGAAGAGCCATAGTTTACAATTAATGTGTTCTTAAAGGCAAACCCTGGCAGCAGAGGGAAGATAAAGTTAGCTTCTTATGCAGGATAGGGCCAATGTTTTTGCAAATTAACCAGAAGAGGAGAAAAATAAATGGAGTTCTCCAAATGCAACACAGAAAATGTTTCTCCTTAGTGGTGCAATAGACTATTTTGTTTTCCAGGCAAAATTAAATTCAAATCCAAGTTGATGCATGAAGAGTACCATTCTACCTTGAGGTTTTATTTGTATCAGTTTTCTCATTATAAGAAAAATCTGTGGTTTCAGAGCATAGATGTCTGAAAAAATGTGCTCTACCTATGGATAGATCCCAGAGCAGTAACAAAGTCGCTTGTTGAAACTGAGATTTCCATGGAATTTAGAACTGTATTCCTGTTATTTTGCAGCTTGTCGACCTGGGTTCTACAAAGCCTCTGCTGGCAACCTAAAGTGTGCCAAATGCCCACCTCACAGCTCCACTTATGAAGATGCATCTTTGAACTGCAGGTGTGAAAAGAATTACTTTCGCTCTGAGAAAGACCCTCCATCCATGGCTTGCACCAGTGAGTAGCATCATTACGCTCGGGCTGTTGTTCTTGCTGCTCCATGTGTATCTTAGCAGCTTGCTTGCTTTTTCTCATATCCCATTGCAGTCAGCCATTCACTGCCTCCCATGTCTTCTTACACGTTGGACCGGCTACCAAAAATTGATGGACAGGGTTTATGTCTTTCAATTTTCATTTTCTCCTCCTCTTCTGTGTAAAGCTCAAGAAGGACAGCAAGGATTTTAAAGTGCTACCAATATTTTCAGCCCTGAGTTGCACCCTGAGGGAACTGTCTGTCTATAAGAAAACATGGTCCTTGATAGCCTAGGTCTAGTCCGGTGAAATATTTCAGGAGTCTCCACAGGAAATAACTAGAAGAGTTTGGTTATTTGCGGTGCCCTTGTTACTCCCATCTTAGAGCACTACAGAAAATCTCATCCCTCTGATTTGCTCTTTCCTTTTATAGGACCTCCATCTGCTCCAAGAAACGTTATCTCTAACATCAATGAGACGTCTGTTATCCTGGATTGGAGCTGGCCTCTTGACACTGGAGGTCGGAAAGATGTCACTTTCAACATCATTTGCAAAAAATGTGGAGGAAACATCAAGATGTGTGAGCCATGTAGTGACAACGTGCGATTCTTACCCCGTCAGACTGGACTCTCAAACACCACAGTGACAGTAGTGGACCTTTTGGCACATACCAATTATACTTTTGAGATTGATGCAGTTAATGGGGTATCTGACTTGAGTACACTTTCCAGACAATTTGCTGCCGTCAGCATCACAACTAATCAGGCTGGTGAGTCTCTTTCTCATTACCCTTTCGCTGTTCAAAACTGCTGAGATGTATGTACCTTTGTTTATTTACCTTGTTTTACAGGATTTGTTCTGACCACTCATGCTAGTGTAACTAATTGACTTGGATACGCTAGTAAAAGTATAAGCAGAAATGAACCTAGTATGTGTTGCTGTCAAAGGATCTGGCAGCATGACTGTTATGATTAACTCCCAGTTCCTATTTAATAATCTCTAATAGAATACTCATGATTCCTTCGCCAGAATGTGTTCTATTAATAAAACCAGATTTTAATAAAACACTTATATTAATAATCTCCAACATAAATTACTGTAGTAATCTTAGTGATTAATTTTGATTAAATAGAAGTGAAAAAATGCTTTAATGTTGTACACGTAAAAAACTAACATTAAATTAGAGAGGTATAAAACACTGCTTTTTTTTTTTTCCCTTTACAAGTTGTCTCACCACCTCTGAATTATTGCCAACATGATGGGGGTGTGGAGCTGAATAGGGAATTAGGTCCTGGTGTCATAGCTGATAGTGTACAAAGGGACTACTCTGCTTGTGTGGAGACTTATTAAAGTCATTGAAGCCCTACATGAGCACAGCAGTATGCCATGACTATTGGATCAGACCCTTTATCAGTGCTGCGCTATTCCACCATTAACTTCTCATTTGACAAGGTTTCATTTATCTGAAAAATGTGAAGAGTCTTGACTCCTTTCTAGCATTTGTTTAGGTGCCATATTTTTTAGTACTTCAGTGTTTGCCACTGAAAAGAAAGATTAGATCTTGAAATTTCTGTGGTTCCATGTAGTTTGCCATCAGGAAGCTTTGTACTGAAACGTGTGTGTGCGCAGTAATTCTTCTCCTACCTTCTCCTATCCCACACCTCATTCCCCCAAATACCTACATTTCTCAAACAACAAAACAAGTTAATATTGTTCTACTAGATGTTCTCCTTGTACATCATTGCAATGTTTTTCACTATAGAGGATAGCAGTCTTCTCAGATCACAGATCAGCTTTAGTGGGATGCATGAAAATGTGAGAACAAACTGTCTCCTGACAGCAGTCACTACATTTCCAAATGCTCTGGAGGTCTGTCTAACTATGCAGTAGTCAGACAAAGGTAAATCTATCCAATTGTGACATCTTGTCATGATATCTTTCTCATCTAGCTATTGGCTTCAGCTCTGAAACTTGCATTTTATCTCCATTCCAAACAATTTGCTACTGTTTTAACTATATTTTATATATATATACATTTTGGTCAGCAACTTGAGCAGCCCTTGTTTAGTTGATCTCTTTTCTTCTGGTTTCGGGGGTTTGTTTTTGGTTTTTGGGGGTTTTTTTATATCAGAGATATTGCCTTTCAGCCTCTCATCACCATAGCAGTTAGAAATCACCTGGGGACACACCCTAGAATGAACTGCCTGGGATCAGTGAAAAGTATTTCTCTGCAGAGACCTCCTGCTTTGCATTGTGACTCCCCAAGGGCCACAGCTGGCTGCCTTTGCACTGTGATGCAAAATGGGTTTTGATTTTGTTTTGGAACATGTTGTTCCTGTGACGTAGCAGAGTTAATGCATTTTTGGCAAGAACAACTTTGTTTAATGCAACCCAGAGGCTGCTTAAGCAATTTTTTTGTTTGTTTTCCACTTTTACACATAGCTCACTTTTGTTTGTTTTCCACTTTTATGCATAGTTCACTTTTGCTTTAAGCACATTTACGTGGTATGGTTTTCTACATGCTTAATTGTGCTATTTCTTGATCATGCCAACTAATTTACTATACTAGAAATTTCCCTAGAAGTTCTGCAAGTTGCTAAAATTAGACCTTCAATATATATAAAGGTAATCTTTTAAAGCCTAATTATAAAAATACACTTTCTCTTCCATTCCTTTCCTTGTTAGATCACAAAACGGATGCATCAGAAGTATAGTTTTAGCTGATGTCATACTTAAAATGCCTGGGTTGGGTCTGATGAAGAAATTCTGAAGATCTTAGATTACACTATAATTAGAAGTTTAAATGGAGGGGTGTTTCAAAGAAGAATTAAAGCACCATTGAACTGGAAGAGACCAAATTACTGCACAAGCCAGTCATGACTCTAGGGCTATTATTAGTGCTGTCTGACTTTAGGTCCATTCCTTAAAGGACAGAGGTATGCACCCGTTGGATAAAACTTTGGTTAAGTGACTGAACTGTGAGGTACTCAAAGAAGTAGGAGAGGCATATTGCTTTGGGGTGTTGTTCTGTCAATAGGTTGTCACATGGGATGATTATGGTTCAGTACAGCCAGACAGATCTTTGGGACAGAGCCCTTGGCAAGCTTGCAGAAGGAACAATGCCAGTAACTGCAAGTTTGAGAGAGAGCATTGAAGTAGAGAAGGTGCCTATAACCTAGATCTTGTCAGTCTTCCCTGAATCCAGGCTATATCACTTCTGCCAGCCATAATTTGAGAGGCCTTTACCCTTGCCATGGGTATGATGAAGTTCCAGTTTTAACACTGGATTTTCAGTATTCATGTGTTTTTTTCAGGCACTATCAGGGCTCATCCCAGCTTAGTGGTAGCTGTTCTGCAAAATGTTCCTCACCCATCCTAAACACTGTGTTTCAAGTATTGGAGTTTCCAAGAGCCTGAGGCAGAACTACAGTATGTTTTATATTTTCTAATGGTAAAAGAATGTGATTTTTGTGGCTGTTCTCTTAGTGGTTAAAATCAGACATTGTACATCTTTACCTCCAGATGAGATCAGTTCAAGTCAGGCATCAATCATCAATTGATATTAATATTTGCTGGGTCTCTGAACAACAAAGATCTAATGAAAACTCAACAAACATTTTTTTCCAATGTTTGTCACTGTACACATGGGCATTTCTGCCTATGAATCCATTACCAGCCTGATAGGTCAGAATGTGCATAGTACTAATTGTATGTAATGCAGCAATTGGGCGATATGCCAGCGCGTGTTAAAGTAAAATCAGCTGATATGTTAGTATTCAGTCAGTTTGTACAGCAGCTCTCTTTTTGTGCATAAACAGTTCATATGCACACATGCGTGCACATATTTGTAACTGACATATAGACGTAGATATATGGGGTCTGACACAAAAAAGGCAGAGTCTCTGCCTGTAACTATTGATTTAACGAATTAAGAAAATCAACTATGATCACCTTCAAAATAATTCCCTACTGAGTTGATAGACAGCTGCATACAATTCTGCTAATCATAGAATCATAGAATCACCAGGTTCTAATGTTCAAAGCAATTCCACTTATTTTCTGAAGGCTTTTGAGGATCTCTGTCATTTTTGCTTTCACATCTTCTACCGACAAAAATGGATTACTTTAAGCACCAGCTTGATTTTTGGGATCTCTTCACTGTAAGCCTTAGTCAATAACTGAAAAATTTCCATCACAGATTTCCTCAGTTTCACAAGAAACTTGATGTTAACTCACTGTTCACTCTTGCATACCAACTTTTTCTGACTGACAGTAAGAAAATGTCTATATTTGAAGATACATCCACTCATACTGGGTGAAATGACTGAGCTGAGCCTTGTCTCACTGTGACAGCTTAGAGCATGTTCTAAAACCATGTCTTTGTCTCTCCCTTCCCACTTTTTCTCCCAAGCTATAGGACTAGTCTCATTTTCTTTTTGTGTTGGAGCTTGTATACACACAAAGTGGGTCACCTTAAATGTTGCTGAAAAAATTGCTGATACCTTTACAATGTCTCTGAGTTCTAGAGTTTATAACTGTCTCAATAAGATTTTCCTGGAGAGTTTTCAAAACTGTTGTAAAGCCCAGATCTGGACCAGTGGATTGAGGTAAATTCAGATTGTTTCAAAAACTGGATCGCTTTTCTAATTCCAATGGTCTGGGCTGAGTTTTGCACTTTTATCACACTTTGTTTTCCCTCCTTTCCAGTGAGGGTTAATGAGACATGTCAGAGAAAAAAGAAAAAAAATCTCAGGGGAAATATGGCCTGACAGGTATGACACTGCAATATTTCTAATTCCTGTAGGTCTGTCTTTGTAAAAGTGAAAGAGAAAGCGCACACGTTTCTATTTTAGTTTGTTAATCACCCCCTTTGGGTTGCACTGTAATACATACCTGCAGTTGCTGACTGATACAGCTTCCTCTGAAATATATTGAAGCATGCTCTTGCTGCCTAGAGAAAGTCCTCACTTTACACCAATAAGTTGCACTATGAGGATATTATCTCCTAATAACACCGATCAACCCCACTTAGAAAGCATCAAGGGCTGCTGTGGGAGAAGATATGGAATTCAGTACTCCTGAAAGTGGTGTGCTAATTGTGAATGTGCCACACAGGCTGACAACCATACCACACTGCCTGGCTTTTCACTAACGTGTTCAGGTGTCTGTGCACAGATATTCCAGGTTAGATGGGTTTTCTGACAACAATTTGTGGGCTTTTTTTAAAATGCATTCATCAGTGAAGACTGGAAGGTTGTCTGTTACTTGGAGCTTTGTAAGTTACCCAAAGGGAAAAGACATCCAGTTCAAGTAAGGGTGGTTCTGCATTTAGTTCCTTTAGGCTGCAGCGAGCAGAAGATTCCTGCTGGAGGTCAAGGATGTTTTAAATTGAAATAGGGTGTAAAAATCACTGAAGAAAGATTAAGATTTGGTAGAGACAACATAGCTGTACTGCTGAATAATCAGTTTACAATGACAGAGGAGGTTTTCCAATGTGAAACACAGCCATTGAGTCAGGGACGTATATGAGTTGATTAACTTTTGCAGATGTTGCATGAGAATGACACTGTCATAGAGATAGCAGGTATGACTCCACGCTAAAAGATTAATATTTTATCCAAGGATATAATTAACTTAACTGCATTTCAAATATGCATTCTCTGCAGTGATCTTTGCAATCTAGAGGAGCCAAGAAGAACTGTCAAAATCTGCAGAAATCTGAACCATGAGGATGTACTGATCTGTCACGTAGGTCTTAGGGAGCCTTGGCTGTCCCACTGGTATCTGAGCACACAGTGCTCTCCCCATCCTCTCTTCCTAGCAGATCTGGGGAGAAGGTTCACCATAGGAGAAGTGGTTGTTTGTTTGATCTAAAATCTTTTTGCTTAGTTTGTCTAGCTTTGGATTTATTAGTTCTAGCAAGTATAAACTCATGCAAACAATATGATAATGGCATGTCTGATAAATAATAAATATAGTTCTTACTGTATTTATTGTACAGAACAGAACATGATGAAAGCATCCTCAGTTGGTTGAAACTTGGGCAAGTCCCAAACTGAATAGCAACAAATAGAAGTTGTTCTTTTCCTGGAGGGGTCTATACTTCCTTTCTAATAAATAAATGCAGTATCTGCGTAAATACAATCCATATAAGGCTATTGGATATAAGTATATACGTAACAGTAAAAAAGTGTTTAACTGCTTAAGAGCTAAGTCAGAAACAACTAGCATTCACTGACCATTACCATTTTAAGTCTTTTTAGGTGTGTGTCCCAAAGTTAGATAAGATGATGCATAACAGAGCATTTCCTTGTCAATACTGTTTTTGGCACTGTGAGGAAGCTTAGCACTACATTTCCTCATCAGTTGTGGTTTTGGCACTTTGAAGAAGCTTAGCATCTTGATATTTTCGTGTAAGCTTCTTCTAGCATGCTGTTTTCAATGTCAGTCTTTAGCATTCCTGCAGTTGAGTTTATCCTGTACCTGAAAAGTAGTAAGTTCGCACATCAGTGCATGCTGGAGGCCAACTGTCTGGAAGCAGCTTTGCAGGAAAGGAAAGGACCTGGAAGTCCTGATGGAGACCAGGTTTACCATGAATCAGCAACATGACTTTGCAGTTTAAAAGGCCAACAGTGTCTGGGGTTGCAGTACCAGCAGGTCAAGAGAGGTGATCCTTCACCTCTGCTCAGCACTTGTGAGGCCTCATGTGTGCACATTTTCCCTACTCAGTACATTAGAGAGATGGATCTCCCGAGGCAAGACCAGCGAAGGGGCACTAAGATGATTACAAGAGAGGAATGTCTGTCACGAGGAGAGACTGAGAGGTGGGACTGCCCAGCCAAGGGGAGAGGAGGCTCAGGTGGATCTTATCAATGTTCATAAAGGCCTGATGTGAGGAGGTGTAAAGACATAGGCTCTCCTCAGTGGTGCGCAGTGACAGGGCAAGAGGTGGTGGATGAAAACTAAAATACAAGAATTTCTGTTTAAATTTGGGAAAAAAAATCTTTTACTCTAAATGCCACTGAGTCCTGGAACAGGTAGCCCAAAGAGATTGTAGCATCTCCATCTGCAGAGGTATTCAAAACCCGACCAATCAAGCTTCTGAGCAGCCTGCTCTGGCTGATTTTGCTTTCAGCAGGGGG
>WAAB01003395.1:200841-213029 GCA_013389865.1 Piaya cayana | reverse complement strand
ACTGCTCCAAGGTGCACTCTACCTGGCTTCCTGTGCGGTGATGTGCTGGTGATCCTCACCAGCACACCCTCTCCGAATCACTAGTGCCCCACATCCAGGCTCGCTCTTGCCTAGCCTGGTCTCAATCCCCTCCCCCTCCACATCTAGTTTAAAGCTCAATTTATGAGCTTAGCTAGGTTTTTAGCAAGGGCCTTAGCCCTGCTAGGAGACCCACGTTTCCCAATCTTAGTAAAAATGTCAGGGGATACATGGGCCACCCCATGATCAAAGAAGCCATAGTCCCTTTCCTTATACGAGGCTCGGAGCCAGGCATTAATCAAGTTCTTTGTAACTTCTGGGTCCACTCTATTTAGCCTTGGGATGGAGCAGAACATGACCTGTGCCCCAGAGCACTCCATCATTTTCCCAATGGCCCTGAAGTCTTTCTTGATGTCTTTAGTCTTTCTTTTTACTAAGTAATTGTTACTAGTTTGGACTACAGTCAGAGGATAGTAGTCTGTCTCATGGACCAGGGATGGAAGTTTTCTAGCTACCTTCTTCACTGATGCCCCTGGTAAGCAGCAGACCCCTCTGTGGAGTGGGTCAGGTCTGAAAATGGGGCCCTCCATTCCTTTGAGGAGGGAGTCCCCTACAACAATCACCCTCCTCTTCTTCTTAATGGAGGATGTTGTNGTAGCGAGAGAGCATTGCTCCACTGGTCTATCTCCCTCTCACATTCCCTGATAGTCCTCAGTCTCTTTACCTCCTCCCTTAACTCCTCAACCATACAAAAAGTTCCCCCACTCGAGCACAGCTTTCACAAGTAGAGCCAGTAACGGTAACAGAGGCATGAGCTGGTTTGGGAGGGGGGCACTGCCTGCAGCTCATGGTCTGGGTAGCTGCATGCACCCGCTGTGGCTCCATCTGGGTAGCAGCATCCCTCCTGCCTGCTGCAGCACTTGGAGCAGCTTTAACCTTCTGCCAGGTAGCCACCATGGTCTTTGCTGTCATCTGTCTGGTCTTTGGGTCCTCTCTGCACCCTGCCTTCTTGCCCAACCTGCTCGAACTGCCACTCAAACTGCCCCGCACTCTTTGCCAAGCTCCTCTTTGCCACGCTCCAGGTCGCCGACTTACCTGTCCCTCTCTGTCCCTCTCTGTCCCTCTCTGTCCCTCTCCTTTTAGAANTCTTTGCCACGCTCCAGGTCACCGACCTCCCTGTCCCTCTCCTGTCCCTCTTCTTTTAGAGGGGTAGACTTTATAAAGACTCACTAAATTTCAAAGACTACTATTTGTTTACTTCTTTTTACACAGTTTTTTCCTGAAGTGCCAATGGAAATTAGTGAAATGGGCTGAAAGGAAAAAGTTGGTAAATTAAGTATACATTTTTATAAATATTGCTATACATTGAAAATCACCAAAATTGTCATAGAAATACAAACATAACTGATCTATTCATCACTAATACTGTCAGGCAAGATTCTTCATTTTTCTACCCTGATACCTGGAAAATAAATGCCCAAAGAAGCTGTATGAGTTGATGTATGTGAAGATACTGGCTGAGCACTCAAAAATGAATGGATAAATTAGTGATTCTGTTCACAAGATTTGCTTTGTCACTGGTGCCATTAGAAAACTAGAATGCTTAAATCTAAAAGTCTAGGCATAAAGTGTAAGAATTTTAATACTGTCAGTCTCCAAAAGGAGCAGCCTCTTGACTTTAATAGGGTTAATTGTCTAGCTTTCAAAATCTCAACAATATCAAAAGCTCAGAATATAAACAGGGACAAACTATTAGCTCAGGCTCATGGCTCAAGCAAACAACTTCTGTGTGAAAAATCTCTAAAAGAAACAACACACTAAGGAGCAGACTTCTTGACAGAATTTTGTCTCCCTGATGCTGTTGGCGTGTACTCCTCACTTCAGAGAAAGCTGCAGATCTACAAAGCTAGAGGTCCATCAGTCACTGAACATTAGACAAAAAGGGCAGGGCAACTTTTAGCCTGGACTCATGTTCTGGAGTTTATGCCTTCACCTCACTCTAGTCTTTAGTAGTAGGTATAGATGTGCCTGTATATTTATTTCTGACTTTCAGACTTCATGTTTAAGTTGCTCACACTTCTTCCAAAATGTTCCAGAGTACTGGTGCTTAAGAGAGCTAAAAACTACAAGGTTTAAGAGATCGCAGATGCTTGAGATATCTGAATTGGTAAAGAGCTGAAAGTATGCAGAATGACAAAGCAGCTCAGATGCTTCAAAACTCAAGACTATCTTTGTAATTCGATATATATGTGACTCACCCATGGGATGCAATGCTGTCCTTATATTTCTTATAGTGTGTAGTTAAATGTAGACATCCTTATTCCTAGGATACGAAAGACTATTATTATGTCACTGACTCAAGCCAAGTTAAACGGAAAGTGTGTATTACTGCTTGCTTTATTTATGCTATGGAATAAAAGCACACGTCCAAATACCAGCATAGTTAAATGTTGTTCTACTCTTTCCATTTTTAAGAAAATGAATGCAAAACTATTTTAAAAACAATGGACAAACAATGCCATACACTTTCCAGAAGGAAAATATGGATGTTTTGAAACACTACGTCTTCCTTAGACTCAAAAGATTACTTGAAGTTTGGAAATCTTCTTGTTGTTTCTGTAGTGATACTGCCAATTATTTTGATAAAAGTTTCTTTATTGAAAATTAACAAAGAAAAATATGTTTCTTTAAATGCAGAAAGGCTCATAGAGAAGCAGGTGCTGTCCTAATCTAAACAATATAGGGCTACACAGTGCCATAACGGAGCTGCTCTGTTTTGACTGTAGGAGCAGGAAAGTGTGAGAAGACTAAGCTCTTCATACAAATTCCCATCTCTTGTGTCTCCTTGCTACCTTCTCTCAGCTTCTTTCATTTTGCCTTAATTTCTTTCCCAGAAATGAGCAAGGCTTATACAAACAAATTACATTTGAAATAATCTTTCCAATTTTGCCCTTGTTATCACTTCTCAGGAAAACCTACTAGAGCCCTCTGTTCAGCTTATGTCTGTTATTTTAGGTAGTCCTACATTTTGTACCTGCTTCATAAAGAAATAGCACTATTTACAACTAGCTTCAACTGCTTTTATTTTAAACCAGTAAAACCAAACATTTCTCAAGTGATCTTGAACAAGTACAAGGGAAACCTTTTTAAAATTTTGCAGTATATAGCCACTGAGGACACAGTAATTATTTTTTTTTATTTTTAGAATTATCCTAAACATTCTCCAGATAGGATGTTCTGCAGTTTAGTTGCTGTGACAATGGGAACTGCACCAAAGAATGGAGCAGAGTGAAAGTTGAGCTTCACTCCCAGAATTGAGTTCCTGAAAATCAGGCAATCAGAGTAGAGATATATTCCCCCTCTTGCTTGCGATGCTGTTAAGGAGGAAGGGGCATGGGACAGTGCTCTCACCAGGCAGCCAAGTACAGGCCCACCTACTAAAGACATCAGCGACAGAAGGACAACTCAAAGGATCACTGCTGGATCCAAGACTGATGAAATTTCTCTCTCTCTCATCCTCTTTTCTTTTCTCTCTCTTTTTGCCCCTCTCTCCTACAACAAATGCCTATTTTGCAGTAGCTACAGCCATAGCTTAGACAATATAAATGTTAAATAAAATCAATTGTTGAAAAGATTCTTTCAACTTAACTTGACCAATTGGTATTAATGAATGTTTCAAGACTTTTTAAAGGAACCTAACATATACACTTAACACCAGCTCCAAATAACAACTTATATGTTGCTTTTCCACATCTTTCTCCTCTTTGTTTGTTGCAAGTATCCATGGACCTGTCAGGAACATATGGAAAATCCACTTTTTTCCTGAAATTCAGACACCCAAGCTTTTCCAGAGCTTCCACTAAAGACACAGAGAAGCTCTTGAGCTGACTAGTAAATATGCCACCTCTTTCACATTCTCCAGCTTTCAAATCCTTTCACAGAATTGATAGTTTTTCCTCCTACCTCTTCTCTTATCTGTATATTTCTAACCCCTCTCCATAGCCCTCTTTTCTCATTCTTTGTTTGCTAAGTTTTCTCTTCAAAGTCTCTTGATACCATTTATCCCAACACTCCAAAGCAGAGGCAGGTAAAGCAGGTTACCCAGTAAAACGTCCAGTCATATTTTAATACCTCCACAGACAGAGATCCCATAATGTCTCTGGGTAATACATTCCAGTGTTTGAACATGTTAATATGGGACTACTTCTGGTTTATATAGAAACTTACTCTCAGGCTTTCCAGATGTTATAAGGTTAACAATTAATGGAACTTTGGAATTCATGTGGACATCTCTAGGTATGCAAATAGTGGTTTTAACTACAGCAATTTCAGACTTTAGTGACTTTAAGTTTAAGTTCCATTGTAGACACTAAATCCTTTTTGCAGGCTTCAAAATCTCCTAAGTGCTATGAGCAGTTTTATCTGCATTCCTGGTTTTATAATCACATCCAGCTTGAATAAAACATGAAGTAAAGAATTTCCTGGCTTTAGAGAACAAGCATGCACTGCTCTGTTTAACTTATGCAAAGAAATCTCAGAGGAAAGCCTATGATAACAAGTATAAAGAGGCATAGCCCTCTTACTTCCCAGTTTCATGTCAGAGACCAAGTACATTGCAACAAGTTTCCTCTAAATATTCCCTACAGAAATACTTATTTCTCTGGGATCATTGTAAAGATTTGGAGTTCCTGTCTTAATATGTATGTTGAACTTCTTAATACTGAGCTTTTTCTTCACCTGATTTATTATGATTTACTCCTTTAGTCTTTTTTATTTCCTGTTTCACACAAATAAGGAAAATAATAGAATATTAATTTCTTTCTGGAAAAGATCATACTGGCAGCTTAGTGTTTAAGTTCCCAGCTTTGCTAGTGAGCAGTAAAGTGACTTTTCTATCAAATTCTAGACCTTACAACTATACCACAGGACAGACCCATATATCTGCAAATCTGCAAGTCAAGTCAGAAAGAATTTTAAGATAGCCGCAATATATTTTTTTGTATATCAAGAAACAGACCCATCTCTTTCCTCTCACCCTATCTGCTGGCATGTTCTAAGTTTAATCAGGTCACTATAAGTTCATTAGCATTCAAGTTCTTACTCAAGACATGCAGCTGAAAAACAATTCCAAAATCAGAATAAAGCAGCAAACATGCTTGTATTAGCATAACATGCTGTTAAGCACATCCATTGTGGGAAATTAAATGATCCCTCCAGACAGTTTTTCAGTTTGCTTGTACATTCAGTCTATTCCTCTGACTACTATCACCTCTCCTCTGCAAGTGGATTAGAAAGAGAAACAACAACAAAAAAACCAGACAATATCAGACTTCCATCCCTGAAAGTGTATTAATAATATCATATTCATTTCAATGCTACATGCTCATGAGAGAAAAAGGTATTGTTCTCCTTGCCATGACTAAAGCTGCTGTATTTAAATAGCATTCTTTATAAATTAGCCAATACAAGATGGAAAGCTTAATACGTTATTAAGCTGTTATGTGTTACTTAATAGCTGTCTTAATGCGAAAATATTGCTGGATCTAGTGCTACTGCATTTTTTTTAGTTCTTACAAGAAGTCTTGAGGTTTAGCAGCCCAGTGTTCTAGTGCATATGTTCAGGCAGTCTTGGAGTTCACAGCCAAGTACACCAGAGGGACCACTCATGTACCTTACAGCAAACCTTTGCTTGGCAGACCCTTGATGAGAACTATGGTTTATAGCCTTGATTAATTACCATTTGTCTCTAACAATAAGCTAATGAAAAGGGCTCAATTACCCACAGATCTGCAGAGAACTCAGTGAAATTTTTCTACTGCTACAACTACAAGTAAGGCTGGACTGTCAGTAACAAAGAGTATTTAGAGTTCTGGGGTACCTGTTGTCAGACTTTTGCTATTAACTTAGCTAGGAGGTGAACAGAATCAGTCGTGGAAGAAATTTGACCTGGCATACATTTTTGTTTAACTTGTTTCCATTTATTTTTGAGCTCCTGGTTTGTCTTAAGGGTGTTAATTTAGGAAAGAATAGGTGACAAGAACCACTTAAACATATTCTGTTTCTACTTTGATTGCAGTTGTATTTAGGAAATTGTGTTATGTCCCAGTGTCTCTGCTATATTGATCTGCAGTTATGCTTTATTCACCTCTGTTAAATAAGCTGAAGTTTTTAAATAAACAAGGAATATTTCTCCACACAGCATATAAACCTGTGGAAATCATTGCCACGAGAATCTGTAGATATCAAAAGTATAAATGTTTAGAAAGAGAGTTATACAAATCATGGAAGAATACTGTGCTGAGCACTGCTCTACAAAAGATGCAGTAAAAGCTTTCACCTCAGGAAATACCTGTGCTTCAGCATCTCCAAAGTGAGGGCATTTATCAAGGGAAGAATCACTCTATATGAAGACTTATTATCTTTTTCTAGAAATGGGCCCTACCAAAGACATGATTCTGGGCTGAAGGGTTATTTAGTTGGTTCCAGACACGGTATTTTTTTCTTGCTGTTCTTAAACTGCCTGTATGATCTAGCGCTACAGCTCTATGTGAATGACTGCAGCTCAAAGGCAGATGCTCTCCCAGAGCTACTAAGTAGTTATTCTATCCAAGAAACCTTCCTCAGCAATCCACAAAATATTCAAGATACCCTATGCTTACCTTTGTTTATGCTTTCCTTTACAGGTCCCATTAAATAAGCACTGTATGGCAGATACACAGACAATAAAATTGTGATTCTGCTCTCTCTTAGTTCATTGCAAAGCACTATGCTCAGATGTGCTGCAGAGATGTGTAAGCTGTGCTCTTCCCATAAAAAATGGGTTTAGAAACCATTTTAAGTGGGAACAGATTTGGATTTGTAGAATGCTCCTGTGATTTCAGTAAGACTGTGCGTGAATGCAAGCACCCTCACAGAGGATAGCTAGAAGAGGTGCTGAAAAAGCTTTTACACAATCAGTCATTTGACACTTATGACAGTGTCTGTCCCTGTGTACCAGAACAGAAAGACACTTCCCTTTGTGCAACTGAGGAGGAAGTGGTAGCTGTTGTTGACTGGTTTGCCTTTCCCACGAAAATGAGACACAAAATTGAAAAAGCACAATTCTCAATGACAACCCAATTTTCCACTCCAGAATTGCCACAATTTTCAATACATGGTACACAACAGATTAAATATATTTCAGCAGTTCCCAGTTTCACTGATGGTTTTTTTTCTAAATCCTCCTCGTATGATAATTAGAAATTAGAATTTTCTTGCACTGATCCGTGTTTAAACCATACAAATTACTTCATATTGCACAGCCTTTTTGTATTATTCATTTTTCAGACTAATTCTATGATGTCAGTTTTTTTATACTTAATTAATATTTTCCACCTCCGTGCTTTATTTGGTAAGTTTAACACATTCCTCTTGCACCCTGTCTTCCCTAGGGGAAATTTAGATTATAGAGATTTGACATAAAAGAAAAAAGAAGAATCTGTTAATAAATTCAGCAAGATATGCAAGAAGAAAAATATATTTTGCATCAAAATAGAAGTAGAGTATTTTGAGTCAATCACTGTTAGTTAAACAGCTACGCCTTGTTATTTTTCACAGGTCTAACAGAAACATGAGTACGAATGTTTTAATACCTAAATGCTTAGTATGAAATCAAAGCCACACAGCAATCCTCTTTTTAATAACCTTATATATTTTGCCACACTCTCATTCCCTTGATTTTCACCAACACCCAAGATATTTACTTGATCTGAATACAACTTAAATAGAAAATCTATCTAAAGCAATATCATTAAAAGATATTTAAATCTACTAACATTATAAATAATTGAAATGAATTTTTCTAGCCAGGAAACCCAGTCTACTCTGAACACAGTCAATTATCTTTGTTTCATTAAAGTACTATCTGCAGAAAAGCTCACTAATTTAAAATAGTGGTGCTTCAGATATGGAACTGCAGTATTTCTGAGCTGCATCCTCAGCTGGACTTTGTATTTTAATATGAAGTTTCTTATCATCCCCCAGAGTGACAATATTGTTTACATATTGTTTACATTTCTAAATGTTCCACAAGAATAAGTAATTTTTAGTAGAGCACAAAATTAGTTGGTTTCTTTAGTTCTGGTCGAGTGATTCTATGGCAGTTAATTTAAGAATAAACTACATTTAGTGAGGTACTGGCCTTTACCAGTAGCCATGTACCTTTAAAGCTATCTCTAAAATACAATTCTCCTGATAGCCAAAGGAACAGGAACATAATTTAATTTTCTCTGTTCTAATCTTGAGGCTCTTTCTCATACTGCAAAATAGTAAATAAATGTCAACTCAAGAAGCAGCAGCAATTTATATTCTGTACACCAGAAAGTCGGCTCCAAGCTCTTAGATTTATTTTGCTTTTGCAGCTTTTAGACCCTTGGGTAATATTTTTCAACCCTAGAAATACCAAAAAGGTGGCACAATCCAAGTTTCTTTTTATTGTGTTAATAGTGTGCATAATTCACTCCTCAAATTTGCTCTTTTTTCTTTTTAAAGATTATGCATTTATTCTGATCATTAAATAGAGAAGTTAATTTCAGTTCTGAACCATAAATTATTGACAGCAAAGTGATATTCAAGTCTTTTTCACTCTTTTTTCCAATATGACACTAAACTCACTGAAATTAAAGCCAACTTAATTTTGAAAGTTTAAAATAGATCAATATTTCCCTTTTAAAAAAGAGAAAACTCTCAATGAGTTTCCAGAGCTCATACTTGTACAAGAATATAGTACATGTTTGTTTCCACAGAGATAACAAATATTTACATCCAACACGTAAAAGCATGGAATATCTCACATAGTACCATTGTGAAGCATCCCTAGACAGGTACCTGCAGTAGCAGAAAATCACAGTACTGTACTTTTAGAGTCTTGAGGCCACCAAAAGCCATGACTGCCCCTGCTCAGCTTTTGCCCATGACTTCTCCACCCTGCCCATGGCTCCTTCGCCCTGCCTGTGACACAGAATCACGTTCCAGGCTCCCAAGAAAATCAGTCCCTGCCCCAGAGATGCTACAGCAAGGCCAGTCTGCAGTTCCACACAGCTCTGCCCTGTCCAGTCCATGGACACTGACAAGCAGGTCCCACATCCCAGCCAAACTTCATCCCATCCCTGATGCCCAGGGCCAGTGCTGCCCCAGCGCCCCTCATCTTTGCTGCCTGCTCCTGACTGGAGGTGCAGCAAGCCCTGGTTGCTGAAGCTTCTGATCAAATGGCCCCCATGGGCCACCTCTGAGGTTCCTAGTTGCCGTTCCCAAGCAACCTCCAGCCCTCAAGTTAACTTAACAGTACAACTACATCACTAGAATAAAATTACATGTTTCAGGTTTTTATTTTTTCTTCACCTCTTCTATCCAAAACTCTTTATTTTTCCAGAATGTAAAAAGCTGTAAGTGCTTGGCAGCTCTAACTATCAAAAATACACCACTCCCATTTCTGCTTTCAGTGCTGGCTCCCAGCTGAATATGATTTAAGCACAGTATTTCAGTCCTGATCTTAAAAGGCCAGCATGTGACTGTCCTTGGCAACATAAGGGATGGTCTCAGTCTCCCAGATCACCACCTCCCATGACAACTGCTTTCCCCTGGGGAACTGGAAATGTCAGATATCAAAGTAAGACCCATGAGCGTGGCAGACACTTTTCTCAGCAGCTGGTTTGTGACTACAAAATTCACTGTGGCAGAAATCAGAGTGGCCACAAACAAAACGTACAGCTCAGATGTTTGACCTAGCTTTCTCAACATCACAATAAAAGGAAAAACACCCGCTGACAAGAGGATAAAGATAATAGATCCATGGCTGCTGTAAAGGTGCATTGTTTGGATAAAGTCAAAAGTGAGGAAGTTCCTTAACCTATGGGTCTTCACTTCTCTATTACTGCACTAGAAGGTTTGCTGGTAGATTTGAAAATGGTGATTTGATCTAATGCAAGGGTTTTACCACAGTATATTAATTCTTTATTTTAAGGTATGAGAAATAAGAGAATTAGCATGTTCTGTTTGTATTACTACATTTTAGTTTGACCGTATGGAACATTTTTAGTTCAATGAAGTCATAACATGTCAACTGTTAAGTTAATTTGATGTACTGTAATTGTTAAACAGTGTTGACTAGTGCAAGAAATAGAATATGAAAATTTGCTGTGGCACTAAGTCATAACAGCATTTCCTGACATGTTTTGACATATTCTGTTATTGACATCACCTTCCTAAAATAAAATAAATTTGAAGTAATATTTCCATCACAATACAAATATTTCAATTTCTAGTTCGGTTACCAATATAACTATTTCATCTATTGCTTACATTCATGATAAAAAGTTCAGCATTTTCAGCAGAATGAAATTTAAAGATTTCAAACTTCTCTCACACTAAATTCTTATACTTAGATGGCAAAATACTCCAATGATAAGTATAACATTATAAGATAGAAAAATCAAACAGCTTTCACTGCCTCCTAGTTTGTGTCATAAATAGGCCTAGCTGTTTAGAAGGGCTGCCATTGTCCAACGCCTTAAAAATATTCAGGTGCTAAAAAATATTTATAAAAGCAAACAAACCTTGTAAATTTTCTAGTCACACAGGAATTTAATTGTTTTTCCTCTGTAGTTTAAAGGCATATGTGTTTCAATTTTTTGCCTTTACAACATGCAGATGATGAAAAATAGCCTTATCACCCTGAGCAATTTTAAGCATTCATCACCAACTCCATATTTATGATGCAAAGAATCCATTAAGGAGGATTTGTCTCTGTGGTAAAGGCCTGGGATTTGTAGGGGTTGCAGTAACATCTGCGCAGTCATCCTGATACTCCCTCTACAGTGTGACACAGACACACTTGGTAGAATTTTGTTAAGCACTAGGCATTTTGAACAAGGCCTGCAATAGCAGCTAAGTGATGTATATAAAAGCTTTGTCTGATCCACTGTCATTTACAGCAGTGACATTATTCTTAATGCTTACCATGAATTAGGGAACACCAGTAAGAATGTAATTCTTAGATTCTGGTTAATAAAAAGGTTCTGTTGAAGTGAATAGCTCAAGGCACATTATAAGCTAGATCTGCAATAGAAGTCAATGTAAGAAGCTTAGTGAAGACATCAAAGGAATGAGCTTATGTGGGAAGGAGAAAGAAATTTACCTCATCTCTTACACTATTTATTATCAGTCTCATTCACAGGCAAAAGTGATTCATTTACGCTCTGCATAGTGTAATACACCAGAGGTGTTATATATACACCCACATTTTACAAGTCCCAGTATCCTTAGAGAAAGAAGAGAACATATACAGTTTTAATGATCTGCAGCTTTTATATAGACTTAAGCATTATCTTAGGGTTTACTTGTTTAAGAAACAGAGATACCCTGAAATAGACCCTGGTTGAGGAACTGATTCCAAACCTCTATTCAGACATAGAAATTTCTTATTGGATCAGAGTATTACAATCAGAGAAATGCATGATATTTTGGTTCAATAAACAGTATGTAACATGCAAGCATATCATCTGAATTTTTCCTAAGTATAATCCTTAACAGCAAAGATTCAACAACCACCTGAAGCAGTTGCACAGCAAGAAAAGTTTGGGAATTTTAAGTGAATAATTTGAAAATGGAATAAGGTCCTATAATCTCTCATACTATTAATATCTTGACATTAGCAAGATAATAAAAGTCTTGATAGCATCTTTTTAAGAAATAATAAAAAGCCATAAAGACAACATATTGGATTTCCTCCAGGATGAACCATTATTCAGTAATTTGAAGAAAATTTTCTATTTGTTGTTGCTTGAAATTGCTCAAAATTACAAACAAACATTTCCCTTTACATGTTTTGTGAATGATAAGAAAGAGTCAATTGTTTTGGAACACATGAAAATATTTTTGGTGCAAATTACTTGCAGATCAAGAGCAGACTGGGCATAAGATTGCATGCCTGGATCAGAAAGGAGGAATCTGGCCTCTTCTCCCAAGTGACAGGAGACAGGACAAGGGGCAGTGTCCTCAAGCTGCACCAGGGGAGGTTCAAACTAAATATCAGAAAGAAACTTTTCACAGAAGGCACTGCAACAAGCTGCCCAGGGAGATGGTTGAGTCACCATCCTTGGAGGTATTTAAAAGATGAGTAGACAGGGTGCTCA